>RPOG01003376.1:0-65218 GCA_008086565.1 Thalassoma bifasciatum
CATCTCATTGATGGAGTTGGTGAAGGCAGAAGAGATAGTTCCCAGACTGATAAGAAAGCCTCCCACCATCACCACTGGCCGATATCCGAAGCGATTGCTCAGGAGGGTGGACAAGGGGGCTGGAACGGAGGGTGAAAAGACAAGGCATAAAATCATTCCAAATCCATAACCTCCTACTTTCAAAAGAGTATGTTTTGATAACTCAAATGTTGGTTTTGTTACACTGGTCAGATAAGCAGCTTTGCTGTGGATGGTTTACAGTAGCCATAAAAAAAAGACAGGATAAAGTGTTTCAAACAGAATTGATGCTAATTGTCACTCTGACAACATGTACAGTTGTGCCCCAAAGTTTAGTAGACATTCAAACCCATCTGTGTCATATTTTATGCATGTTATCAGGCCAAAATCACCAGGGGGTGTAAACTTTTGAACAAGGTCATTTTTGAAGCTTCTGTTGTCATTATGATTTAAAAAGAGTAAACTTTTTTTTTCCATAAATGTCTTCACCCAACCACTAACCATGAGTGATAGAAATGTTTTTGTTATCATTCATATTTTCTGAGAAAAGGCCAAAAAACAGAAATTCTGCTGGAGGGTGTAAACTTTCAGGCACAACTGTACTTAGCGGTTCAACATAACAATGATCCAAAACACAAGGCCAAATTGACCTGCCATTGGCTACAGCAGAATAAGGAGAAGGTTGTGGAGTGACCACTTCAGTCTCCTGACCTCAATATCATTGAGCCACTCTGGGGAGATCTCAAACCTGCAGTTCATGCAAGACAGCCAAAAAATTTACAGGAACAGAAAGCTTTTGCCAAGAAGAATGGGCAGTTTTACCATTTGAGAAATAAAGACCCTCACCAAAACTACCCCTGTCAGTGATGTTAAAGGGAGCAACACAAGCTGTTAAGAACTGGGGTATGTAAACTTTTGATCAGGATCAGGGTCGTTTTGGAAGTTTCTGTTGTCATGATTTTAAAAAAAAGGACACCCAGATGTTTGTTAATAAATGGCTTCACCCAATCAAGTTTGTGTGGGTGTGTGTGTGCATATATATATATATATATATATATATATATTTATTTATATATATATATATATATATATATATATATATATATATATATATATATATAAATAAATATATATATATATATATATATATATATATGCACACACACACCCACACAAACTTGATTGGGTGAAGCCATTTATTAACAAACATCTGGGTGTCCTTTTTTTTAAAATCATGACAACAGAAACTTCCAAAACGACCCTGATCCTGATCAAAAGTTTACATACCCCAGTTCTTAACAGCTTNTGTGTGTGTGTGTGTATATATATATATATATATATATATATATATATATATATATATATATATATATATATATATATATATATATATATATATATATATATATATATATATATATATATATATATATATATATATGACTTTTCCAGAACATTTTCAGCTGCTACAGTATTTTGCTAAGAAACAATATTCAGAATTGATGACTAATATCTCTAGCTAGCACCACAGTACCATATTGAACCTGCAATATATTTATTTCTAACTCTCAGACATAAATATTGTTTGCTAGCTATTTTTTAGTCTGGCTATTATGTAGGGTCTTACTATTATAAATTTATGGTTATCACATTATACTAATTCTATTTACTAAATTAGCCATGTTGAATCCCATTCATTTATACTAGCAACATTGATCAAATGAACATGCAAGTCTTCAGCTTCACAGCTCTTTCCTCATTTAGGCTAAGGGGTATGCCTCTTTGCTGTGTGCAAGTAGCTAGCTAAAAACTGCATGAAAAGTCGGAGCTTAGCTCGCACACGCACAGTATTTCAATAGAGCTGAATTCTTAATGAAGTTTTTCTCTTTCACATATTTTCTGTTTCTGCTGTCGGACAATGGAGCAAACGGCTCATATGTATATTTGCATTTCTGGCCAATATTTCTTTTGGTGGTTGTCTTGATCTTTTCTTCACTTCTCAGAGAATTCTATTGTGCTTGAATGTGAATTTAGTTTGAAATTACTGTTTGAGGGTCACATCACTTGATGTCAGCTGACATTTTTTAATTTTGTTAAGTGTAAAAACACACTGGCTTACTGATGAAAAGCTTCTGTCATTGAGTTCTCTTTCACAAGAGCACTTCCTGAGAATGAGTCAGTAATTTCAGAATTCACTACGATAGAATCAATCTTGTAATTTGGCACATAGAGTTGGCACAGCAAGATTTGAAATACTGTCTAACCAGTGAAGGTAAAGATGAAGACACAGATGGAAATGGCCCATGACACTCTGCTGTTGCTCTCCCCAAACTCCTCCATCAGGTCCTGGAGAAAGACACCAAGGCTCTTTAGGGTCCCATATGTGCAGATTTCCACTACGAAGAAAGCAGCAGCCACAGCCCAGCCCCAGCCACCATTGGGGACCTCCGGGTAAATATTTGGACCTAAACAGCCCTTGGAACTGGAACTCCTCATGGTTATATCAGGCTACCTAGAAAGAAAAAGGTAGATGACATGAGTGCAACCATAAGTTCAACCTAACAATTGACTGTGTGAGCTAATCACAGAGTGAGTCCTTGAGGGGGCAATATAATGAAAGAAGATCTGTGTAATCTCCAACAGACACATTTTTTTCTCTGTATCAAAGTCATATTTTTCAACATTTTTTTTTTGATGTATCCAAACTCTCTAGTGCCTGAACAATAGAAAAACTTTCACAATGGAAATATCCACTCAAGAGTTAAGAGAATGCTGCCAGCTGGGACCAAGAAAAACGATCATTTAAGTTGATAACTCACACACAAACATGTAGAGCTATGTGACAATGCACCTGCAACCTAACTTAACTCCTTTCACTTCAGAGCTTCTCCTCCCTCTGGTGTCATTTCTGTCATAATAGAAACATTATGATTTAGTTGCTGTTTACCAGGAAGGCAGGGGCCATTGATGAGCTAGCAAAGAATGCAGTGTCCATCTCCACCCCTGTAGTGAGTGACTTGTTTAGATTTTAATCACTTTTTCTTACAGCAAAAGTTATGGTTAAAATGAAGTATCGGATTGCTTGGGTATGATGTCTGAAAGCATCATGTCTCACATAGATCTTCCCAAAGTTGCCTCTACATCAGGGGTGTTCCCTTTTCCTTTAGCCTTTTGTAGTGATGTGTTGGCAAGATTGATGCAACAGAAAGCCTAAGTAGGAGAATATTTTTTTTTTCTTTTAATAAGAATTTTGTGTCAGGACTTTTCAAAAGAAGGGCAAAATCTGGTAAATTTTTATTTCAGCAAGGCTACTTTGATCACATGGATCCATTTCCAGGTTTATTCTGTTTGCTACACATGCCTTGTCCCTGAGTACGTTGCAGTTACCGTTACAGTGACGCCATTTGTTGTTAACGTTCTGCTTCCTTCCGCTACAGTCTTTCAAAATAAAATACAGCTACAACCGTACACCCTCGTTTTCACTTGGCTGTTGGTCCTGTCCGGAGGTGTCACTTCATGTAAGAGGTCAGGCTTTCCGCAGTGCGGTAGACTAACACCAACGTGCATGCATCCCTAAGGATTTCAACCCACAAATGCAATAAAAAATAGGGTACAGAGAACCGTTAATGCTCGGCCTACCCTCCTTTAAATCATGAAAAAAATAAAGGCTTACATTTTGGACGGGTTGGTTGTGTGAATATTCGTTGTTAAAAATGAGTTTTTTACCCCTCCAGTTTCTCAATGCCATATAAACGATGTAAATGTTACACTTGCCTAGAGTATCAACATCCCCTTCTCCTACTGTGGAAACAGATGAAGCTTGAATAACTGCCACATCTGTGCCTGACGGTGAGGAGCTGATGGACACAGCATCCAGGACAAAGTTCACACTTACCTGCTCCAGCCCTGAGAGGAGACACGGAAACACAAGCCTCTGGTCAGGCAGTATCCTCCTTGTTTCATTTAGGCCACCAAGTTATCACTTAGAGGCTTTTTGCCGAGTTGAAGAGGGCAAAGATACGTTTCTCCGATAATGAAATGTACACCTCGTTCTTCGCTTCGCTTAAACTAAAGTAACCATCCCATGGGGATGATCACAGTGGGTTTTTCCTGACTGTGTTTTCTCTCCATCACAGTCAGGCGCATCTTGTCTTCAGTTGGATTATTTCCTGCCTGTTTTGGCAGCTCTTTACCGGTTCCAGCCGGTATTTGGACGAGGACGCGCAAATTCGCGGCGTCATGAACGCGCTGGGCGTCCGTGCTGAGAGGAAGAGTCATCCCCTCACTGAACAGGCTGCTCCTACCTGTCACATGGATACACATACAGTCTTTTTTCACATCAGAGAGCATCTGAAGCCTGCTGCAGTGCATCAGGACTGAGAGGATGAACTTTTCCGATAAGCAGATCAAGACCCGTTTTATCTTTGTCTGCTTTCATTTATCTATAAAATTATCTACATGGATAAATGATTATGTGTAATGTATTATGTGTTGTGTTATAATGTTCTGTAGTAAAGTTATTTTTTTTCAGATCTACTATAATGACAATAATAATGAGGAAATCTTTGAGTAATTGATACTGTAGTTCACAACAGCCCACTGATCTTAAAGCAACATTACATTGGAACAGAGGAAATTAGATGCCCTCATATGGTCTGCTGCCTTTAAATGGTAAGTGTGACACATTGAGCTCCTGCACTTTTTGTGACAATACTATGACTGAAATATAGAAAGGATGCCAGAAACATGCCCATAAACAGTGCAGAATACTGACCCAGAAGATTGTGCATTAAACAACAATGTCTAAAAGACAAGTCCCTCTCTCTCTCTCAGTGCTGTATACTTCCACCCATACCTGAGTCAAACAAACAGCATTTATTTAGGTTTGAAAGTAAAGTTGAGTTACAATTAAGTAAAGTTCCCACCAAATGTAATCAACGTTAAGGTTTTACTAGTAATTTTATACTTGAATCTCTTCAACAATATTTCAGCGCTAAGAGGGCACTCATGCAGAATTTTTTTTTTTATCAATAAAATCAAATTACACCACATTCTGCTTTGACTATTGGAAAGGCTTTAGATAACCCAAAGCACAGGAATCTTATTTATTTTAAACCAGGATCATCTTAGACCAAAATACCAACTTTTTCAAATCCTTTAGGATTAAAAAACTTGAAGGCACATCAAGGGAGCAGAGACATTAAAAACAGCTCAAAGACAGCGTAGAAGAAGTTTTTGCACTTTAAAGATTAAAGATCAGTTACTGAAGGCATCCAGCGTAAAGTATGTAATTAGATGTATAATCCATAAGCAACTCACCAGTGCTCAGCTTTCCCTTTCACAGGCAGTGTTCAAAGGTGATATACAACACCTTGCAAGTACACCTTGCACTGTCAGATAAGGACATGATCAGAGAAGGTCCTACCCTGAAGTCAAGTAGGGACTCCCATCTTTTTTTGTCCTCACTGGAACAACTTTCAGAATTAGTTCAGAATGTTCCTTAAGGTTGGAAATGGTTGTCCTGAATCCTCCCTCACAGACAAAACAATACATTGAAGCAATTGCTGTCAAGATGTAGTGTCTATCATTTTAAATCAGAGAGCTGATTTTTTGTTTGTTTGTTAGTTGCTGTTTTTGTTTTGTTGCTGTTGTTTTTTTACATTATTGTCATCACTAAACATATAACTTCACATCTTTTCATTGTATTCTTCATAAAACTTTTGGGAACTAAATCCAAGCAATGACTTGATGCTATGTATTTTGGAAAAAAAAAAAAAAATTTTCTTTATGATTAACTTATTGAGAGGTTGTTGTCACACCATGCCTGCCTTGCAAGGACAGCACAGACGGTGTACTCTGTTCACAGTGATAACACAAATGTAACAAGAGCCAAAGGGTTACATAACCAGGGCGCTGAAAGTTCAAGAGTAACTCTGATAAAACTCATTCAGTGTGTCATTAAGTTTGACTGGCTGCTTAACCTGTCTGACTCTCAGCTGCCTTTTCAATGTATCAGACTTCAAAGTTACATTAGCATACCATGTTTTTCTAAGAGCCTTCATTTTTAAATGGTTCAAGTAAAATCTCTCAGTAACTGAAAATTTCAATATTAAATATTTGTTACTTTGATCAAATGTATTATCAAAGCCCAACTCCATCTCCACCCGTTTAATGTCTGATTTCGTACACTTGCCCTTCATGCCATAGATGTGTTCTACAGTCTACACTCCAACTTTTAGCAATTGATTTCTATTTGCCTCCTGTCTCTACTCCTTCACTCTAACCCCAAGGGATACTGATCTTTGTTGAGCTCTGTTACCTCAGTGAAATTAAAGTAGCTGTTATTGTTGCCCTTAGGTCTGACTTTATTATGTGTAACATAAGAGCCTGAGAAACACAAATCTCAACTGATAAAGGAAACATAGTGAGACAACTGACCTTTAAACAATAATATGTAGCTACAACTTGGTGGTGGAAAGTGATTGTGAGATAAAATCCTCAGGGTCACTCTGCTATATTTATTATGGACAGTTACTGTTTTGGAGATTAGGCCTGTAAAAAAAAAAATCCATTTATCTGGCTCTATTTTTGATCCGTTTTTCTCTGAACCTGCGTTTTAAGACAGAGCTGGAAGGTTAGAGTCAGTATTTTAAAGGGCCAGAGGCCCTGGATTATATGCTTTTTTTGTAAGAAAGTATGAACAACCTACCTATGACCCACAAAATATTAGACCTTATAGCGTGTCTTGGGGTGGTTTGGTAGAGGCCATAATTGGCTCTTTATCAGCTGCAAGCAAAAAAGAGGAGTCCTCAATCACTAAAAACTTTTATTGTTGCCCTGCAGATATATTTGCCTTTGTGTCAAGGCCATGCGTCACAGGGGTCACTTGCCAGTAATGTGACACTGCTCTTGCACAAATAGGCAGTGGTTTATGACTAGTCAGCAATCCAGATGCTTTCATAGTAGTAGAAGTAGTAGCAATATTATTAGTAATAGGAGTAGTAGTTTTAGTAGTAGTGGTAGTAGTAGTAGTAAATAAGAGTAGTGGAAAGAAAAAAAATGACTGAAAGCAAAAGTTTGTCTAAAGACTTTTAAGTCATAGCTAGATAGATAGATGGATAGATACATACATACATACATACATACATACATACATACATACATACATACTTACATACATACATACAGTTGTGCCTAAAAGTGTACACACTCCAGCAGAATTTCTGATTTTTTGGCCTTTTCTCAGAAAATATGAATGATAACACAAAAACCTTTGTATCACTCATGGTTAGTGGTTGGATGAAGACATTCATTGAAAAAAAATAGTTTATTCTATTTTAATCATAATGAAGCTAATAGAAGCTTCAAAAATGACCTTGTTCAAAAGTTTACACCCCCTGGTGATTTTGGCCTGATAACATGCACAAAATATGACACAGATGGGTTTGAATGTCTACTAAAAGTAACCATCCTCACCTGTGATCTATCAGCTTGTAATCAGTGTGTGTGTATAAAAGCTCAGTGAGTTTCTGAGCCCCTGACAGACACTTGCATCTTTCACTCTGTGCTGCGTTGAAGTTTCTGGTTTCTGCGTCATGAAGAAAGCAAAAGAAATGTCAAAGGATCTGTGAGAAAAGGTAATCCAACTGTATACAACAGGAAAAAGATTTAAAAAAGGTATCCCAAGGAATTGAGGATGCTGAGAAGCACTGTTAAAACTCTAATTAAGAAGTGGAGAGAGAGGGATTCTGTTGAAACCAAACCACAGTCAGGCAGACCAAGGAAAATTCATCCCCAACTGCCAGGAAAATTGTTTGAGATGCAAAGAAAAACCCTCAAATAACTTCAGCTGAAATACAGGACTCTCTGAAAAAAATTGGGGCGGATGTTTCAAGATCCACAATAAGGACACACTTGGAGAAACATGGGCTGCATGGTCGGGTCGCCAGAAGAAAGCCATTTCTACACAAATGCCACAAAATATCCTGCTTACTATACGCCAAACAGCACAGAGACAAGCCTCAAAACTTCTGGAACAAAATTATTTGGAGTGATGAGACCAAAACTGAACTTTTTGTCCACAACCATAAACGTTACATTTGAAGAGGAGTCAACAAGGCCTATGATGAAAGGTCCACCATTCCTACTGTGAAACACGGAGGTGGATCACTGATGTTTTGGGGATGTGTGAGCTACAAAGGCTCAGGAAACTTGGTCCAAACTGATGAATGAAGGATGAATGCAGCATGTTATCAGAAAATACTGGAGGAAAATTTACATTGATCAGCCCAGAAGTTGTACATGGGATGTACTTAGCAGTTCAACATAACAATGATCCAAAACACAAGGCCAAATCAACCTGCTATTGGCTACAGCAGAAGAAAGTGAAGGTTTTAAAGTGGCCATCTCAGTCTCCTGACCTTGATATCATTGATCCAGTGGGGGGAGATCTCAAACCTGCAGTTCATGCAAGACAGCTCAAGAATTTACAGGCCCTGGAGGTTTATTGCCAAGAAGAATGGTCAGTTTTACTATTTGAGATAATAAAGACCCTCATCCACAACGAGCACAAAGAATTTCAAACTGTTATTGATGTTAAAGGGGGAAATACAAGGTATTAAAAACTGGGGGGTGTAAACTTTAGAACAGGGTCATTTTTTAAGTATCTGTTGTCAATATGATCAAAAAAGAGTAAACTAATTTTTTTTTCTTCAATGAATGTCTTCACCCACCACTAACCATGAGTGATACAAAGGTTTTTGTGTTATCATTCATATTTTCTGAGAAAAGGCCAAAAAATCAGAAAATCTGCTGGGGGGTATAAACTTTTTGGCACAACTGTACATGCATACATACATTATTTATCCCGATGGAAATTCACAGTCATGCCTAATTGGCAACTGTAAATTGACAGGGAATAAAATTTTTCAAGGGTAACTGTGTATTTGTTGATGGTTTGATGGCTCATTAATACAAAAGGTTATGATAGATATCCTGATCATCATATCCAGGTTACTTATGAATGTGGACTATAGCTACAGGTGTGTCATGATCCTGCCTGCCTCCTACTCCCCTGTCATTTCCTGTGGATCCCTGCAGCGTGGGCGGCGCCCTTTCCTCACTCACCTGCACCTCATCAGCACCTGCATAAAGATTCTGAAGAGTGGAGCAGCAGGCGCTCGAGCATTCCCACCCCTGAGCAAAATATCCACTGTCTTAGTCTAAGTATCAGTAGATTTGTAATATTTCTGCAACCATTTTTCCCAGTAGTTCTGGTTTTGTGTTTAATTCTGTTTTACCCCTCCTTTGTTCCAGTGTCTCCCCGGGCCTCCTGCCACACTGCCACACTCTCTCTCACGACCTGCACTCTGGATTCTGGACACCTTCATCCTGCACTTTGTTCAATAAAACACACTTTAAAATTCTTTCAGATGCCGGCTGCTTTTGGGTCCTACCTGTTTCACAAATGGTCACAAGGGGTTCTCCAAGGTTTACATATCCTGGCAGAATTTATGATTTCTTGACCATTTTTCAGAGATTACAGACACAAAATCCTTTCTGTCACTCATGGATAGTGGTTGGGTAAAGACATTTATTAACAGACAACTGTGTTTACTCTTTTTACATCATGATGACAACAGAAACTTCCAAAATGACAAAAGTTTATGTCTGTCCCCTGGTTATTTTGGCCTGATAACATGCACAAAAGTTGACACAAATGGGTTTGAATGTTTACTAAAGATAACCATCCTCACCTGTGATCTATTTGCTTGTAATCAGTGTGTGTGTATAAAAGCTCAGTGAGTGTCTGAACTCCTGACAGACACTTGCATCTTTCATCCAGTGCTGCACTGACATGTCTGGATTCTGAGTCATGGGGAAAGTGAAAAAAATGTTGAAGGACCTGCATGAGAAGTTAATAGAACTGTACAAAACAAGAAGGGAGGGGGGTCTGGCCGCACACCTCCAATCTCAGCCCCTCAAACTCACCTTTAAGCCTCTATCTCAGAGACCTCAACCTCCACTTTCAAGCCCCAGAAGTGACGCAGTTTAGTATGCCCTGAGACTGGGAATCGTACCATTCTTTCAGCGTAAATGGAGAAACAGGGGGTAACTACTTTGTAAAAAAGTTTTAAACTCAATATTAATATGCTATTGTTAATATGAATATTTTTGAAATATTTAAGCCTTTCAGCAAAAAAACTGAATGTAAAGTTTGCACAACTTATTTACAAGTTAATAAGTGTAAACATAGACTAATGTTAGCAGCGAACAATAACTTAAGCTGCTAAAGCTATTGTTGGTCTTCTTCAACAAACAAACTTTTGCTGGAGGATGAGTGCGTTTTGTAAGCGTACTCAGTAAGTGTCTGGTTCTTCTGGGTAGTTATCAGAGCAGACAAAATATTCTAATTTTTTTTAGAAAGTCTGAAAATTGTCCCGTTATTGAGGGTGTTCTGTGAAATTTTCACTGGAAAGAGCTGTTTTAACATTAAATCAGTACAGAGAATTTTCAAAGCTACATGATTACATTGTGTTCAATCTGAAGTTTGTCTGGCACATGAACATTGTCATAACTGGTGTTTTTTCTTCACACAGATGCATCATTCCATTGTTACGACCAGCACACAAATAGAAGATAACCGCTACACAACTTTCTCCAAACTTTACCACTGCCCTCTGTGCCCTAAATTTAAACCAACCAAGTTCAAAAGGCTCATTTGGAGGTCCACTATTAAAACGTCATATTGTTTGAGGTGAGTTTGTGTGTGTAGAAGTCAACCCTTAAGGTATGAGTGTATGTGTGTGCACGTGTGTGTAAAAAGTACCTTTTTATTTGTAACCAGTTTCAGGCATGATGTTTTATTCTGCTCTTTTTGATTTTGGCTAACTTAACCCAAGGGAAGGGTGTGCTGAAATTTTAAATAGGTTTCATTTCTGTTTACAAACAGCATTTTAACTGGTTTCCTCCTCTGTGGGGCAGCGTCAGCAGCTGCACATGCTCCCTGCCTCCGACCATGGCTAATAGCATGGCTAACAGCTGTAGCTTCGTAAACACACCATAGACAGTAAAAACCAGCCCTGCGAGCATGTGCGGCATCACGTGAGAGAAACCCAAGAGCCGTACACCTGACTTCCTACAGGTAAATGAGACACGCTGCAGGAATAGAATCATTCTTTCTCTGTGTTCTGACCACTTTTGAGCCACTTAGGGACAGCGTCTCCCACTCACTATCAGCAACACACAAAGTCACATGTACACTGGGTGTGCCAGGGCCAGGAAACGGGCAGGAAGCATGTCTGCAGACCCCTCACACCCTGGACACAAACTCTTCAAGCTCCTCCCCTCTGGCAAGCACTACAGATCACTGTGAGCTAAAACAACCAGTCATAAGAACAGTTTCTTCCCTCAGGCTGTCACCCTGATGAACACTAAACCATAACAGTGTCAGGAGATGTTCCCCTGCTTCTCTACCTCTTTCCAGAGGAAAGGACATCCTCCTTAGACAAGGAGGTGCCCCCCTCTTTACTCTGCCTATTCTGCTTTCTTCTCTTCCCTGCTTTTCAGAACCTGAACCCGGAACAGTACTGTGATTGAACACATAGATATTTAATGTAACAGCAGAATGTACTTTTTTTGAATTATTTATTGTTTATTCAACCCACTTTGCAACTTGTTAAACTACCTCATCTATTATCTGAATCCTTGCACTACTCACCACTGCACTATTATCATATTTTTAGCCTTTAAATATTAGTCTTATCTATTTGCTATTCTTTTGTGCTTTTTATAGTTGTTGATAATACTCTTCATGCAATTTTTTACTGTTACTATTTACCTTTTATGCCTTACCACTACCTTGTACAAGAGAGCATAGTATACCATAACAAATTCCTTGTATGTTCAAGCATACCTGTGAGCTACTAAGGCATGGGGAAATGGGTCAAAAATGATGGAAGGATAAATGCAGCATGTTAACAGAAAATAATGGAGGAAACTTTACACTCATCAGCTCAGATGCTGCGCATGCGACCTACTTGGACACTCCAACATGACAATGATTCAAAACACAAGGACAAATTGACCTGCCATTGGCTACAGCAGACTAAAGTGAAGGTTTTGAAGTGGCCATCTCAGTCTCCATTATACATCTCAGTAAGCTGTTAAGAGCTGGGGTATGTAAACTTTTGAACAGGGTCATTTTGGGAGTTCATATTGTCATTATAATTTAAAAAGTGTAAACTCAGTTGTTTGGCCCCACCCAACCATGACCATGAGTGGAAAAAAAGTTTATGTGTTATCATTCATATTCTCTGAGAAAAGGCCAAAAAATCATAAATTCTGCTGGGGTATGTAAACTTATGAGCAGAACTGTAAATGCTTATGCTGCATAATTATGTCATTATGTCAACTGTTAAATAACAAAGTCTTTAGTCTAACTACAGACATCGCTAAATTACAAAATATCTAAATAATAATCCCTTTAAACATGAAAGAACTGTAAATAAAATATAAAATAGAAAGAAAACATGAACCAGTTAAAATCTGTGCTTTGCATAGGTTTGTTCTTACCCCACAGTGTGAGTTTATTTTTTCACTCTTGCTTTGGTATTACTCTATCAGCAAAACATTAAACTACAAATAATGATAGGCACGTTGAAACATCCAGTACATTCACACTTTCTGATATGTATCCATGAGGCATACACAGAACCATGTACATGACAGTGTAGTAAAATACAATAAGTAAAGGTAAAACACATCTGATTCTTTCATCATAAATGTAAACTAATTTTAAATAGATGAGAAAATATGATGTTGCTACAACACTGTAACATACTGTTTAGTTTGTCAAGTAATAAAGTTATTAATATTGTGGGTATGACTCTACCCTGGCATGTAATGCGTAGTTTTATACGAACACGAATTAAAGATAAACTCCCTGAATTATTTTCAGCAGCCAAATGTAACAGTTCTGCAACCTCTCAACAGTTCACAGTTGATGTTTTTCAAACAAAAGAAAGTGAAGAAAGTCAGAGATACCACTGAGTGCGGTGATGAAATTAGATGACTGAATATTAGGACCAGATCAATCTCTGAAAGTTAGCTCATTATCTCCTACTGCAACAAAAATTTGAGTCAATGCTTTTCTCTTTTGAAATTAAGAAATAACTACAAGACACTTTTTTCTTTTTTCCATTTATCTCTTCCAGTAAGTGTCTGTCTGTTTGTACGTCCATCTCTCAACCCAATCACGAGCTCCGCTCCTGGCCACCTCCAGTCCCGTCACGACACCAATTAATCTACCAAAACACAAAAACAGACCCATCAGTTTAGTTCAAAGAATGTGCAAATGAATTATTTGAGGCTTCAATCATCAATACATCTTTTGTAAAATGTGCCAATGTCTACACACATTCAGACATCCATTGTGAATTTAAATGCTTTTTGTTAACACTGTAAGTCAGAGGGAACTTAGAAATTTGGTTGTTCAATACATATACACATTGGCTGCTATGAAATGCCTAAAGATGCCATATTATACTTTTGAAAAATGTTAAAAGTCATTTGATGCAGAGGTCTGACGTCCCAAAGTCATGAATGTGGTGGTTTTTCCCCAAAAAACCACTGGGATCATGAATTTAAAATGTTGAAAATCCCTCTTTTCACCGCATCTCTCTACAGCTATTTCAGCGTCTGTATGTTTGAATATGAAATGAGGTCTAGCCTTCCCCACCTCTTTCACAGGAAGTGCTTTTGCTGACTCGACTTGACTCGATAGATCATCCAAGAATCATGCAGAAGCCGTGCGTCTGGGCTGATCTACTAAAAGAGTGAAGACGTGTCTCTCATATGACCAAACAGCGCGATCTATATAGAGTCTCCTTCATGAATGTTCATCTTTGTAGAGCTGACAGAGTGAGCACATTATGATCATGTCAGCAGTAAAATAGAAAGTGAACTAGGACACTGAATTAAAGTAAGATCACGGCTCTTTTGTTACTTCACAGGTGTTTCCCTTGTGACGATTAAAAGACTTAAACATCCTTGTTGAATTTCTGAGACAATCTTACAGTGATGGTGAACAATAAGAGCAGTTATATCTGTGCGATTAAGTCCAAGATCAAAGTAAATCACAACTGAGTCTTGACTCCTGAAGTGTCATTTTTATCACAAGAACACAGAAGACTGGCTGATTTCTGCTGTGCAGCTGATATCTACAGCACACGAGGAGGTTTATCTGTGTTTGAAATTGACTGTGTAGTTTGTCAGAGGAAGCTACAGGAGGTGGGGGAGGAACAATTGGCAGACATGACTGCGTCACTTCGTTCTGGTGTGTGTGTCTCTCGTGGTGACGTCAAAACTGGCTTGATTTCTAAACAGCTGCTTAAGGAGAGATTTTCAGAAAAAGGGAGTTGATGAAGAGAGGAGAAGATGGATTTTTTAAATATTAGGGGGTGTTGAAGACACAACTGAGGACCCATAATTTTTTAGTTACCCATATAAAAGTGGATTTTGCGTAATAGGGCACCTTTAAATGCTATAATTTGGTTTGTTTGTTTGTCTATAACTGGTTAATTGAAATAACTTTAAACTGAGAGAGACATAGTATGTGTTACCAGCGGGAGCCTCCCCCTTTAAGGAGGTGGCATTGTGGGAAGGGTGCGCGCGCGTGTGCGCGTGTGTGCGTGTGTGTGTGTGTGTGTGTGTGTGTGTGTGTGTGTGTGTGTGTGTGTGTGACGTCGTTGTAGAGTGGTACAGAGTGGTATGTATGTGCGGGTGTGAGAGACGAAAGTTCGTAAAATGAGAGCAGAGGAGAAATATAACTGCTGTAAAGGAAAAGAAGAAAAATAAAGTCCCGGTTTTACTCAAGACAACTCGACTCCTGCTTCTTGAGTTTAAGTGAATATGTGGACGAGCCGAGTCAGATAATAGATTCATAACCAGCGGCTTTAAACCAAGGTTAAGAGTCATGGGGCTTGGGAAAGCAACATATGATTTAAGACAAATGGGGGATTTCTTTTACCCTTTATCAAGGTAGCATGGGCCCAAAAATTGGCAATATAACAGCACCTTGGTTAAAGGTATAGTTGGTAATCTGATCTAAGTACACTTTTTAAAATACTGGTTAAAATGATCTATATGTCCCCATGGCAATAAAGACCATATGTGTTCTTAAAAGGGAACAAAAAACAGGCGCTTTCTACAGCAGGAGTAATCCTGAAAAACTCTGCCCTATCGCAGCTGCTGTGAGGCCCCAGTTTGAACCAATCAGATCGCCCCCTGCTGTCCTGCGTGTTCAGCTAGCGTGCACTGATAACCCTGAAACCATAAATTTAATCTTGATGAAACATCTAGCCATGTTTATTCTTGTGTGGTGATTTCAGGCCGATGCTAACGTTAGCTCCTGTGTCCGTGATGTGTCTGAGATCTGTCATTTACTGCAGACACACCAGCTTTAGCCAACAGTCCAAGTGTGGGGATTTAGTTTATTAATCTGTAATTTTAGTCATGTGAAGAGTCATGTTTTTTACTTGGATTTTTTCTGTTTTGGTGTGAAATAGGAAGTCATGTTTACATTCATTTAGCCACATTAGCTGCCAATGTTAGCTTCTCTGTCGGTAAAAGCCTTTACATTTGTTACTTTTCTGAAACCCAGTTTAACATTTTTGATTATATTTCTCAGTATGTGTCAGGGCATTAGTTTGATTCATACAGACAGACAGGCTTTGAACTGGACGTTTTGCAGCTGAGTAATATCTGGTATCTCTGTGTTGTTTCAGTTTGTGAAGGATCGTCCACTTCCACGCCAGTCAAACCGACTGTCATCAGTCACCGGTACATGAGGATAATGCTCTGTGACAGTAGACATGTTTGTATGTTTTTAACCTTATTATGATACTGTTGTGATGTTTCTTACCCCTGAGAGGGACATGACTTGTTTCACATAATAAAAATGACGTGCTGACGACCAGTTTTGAGTCTGTTTTTCTGAATCAATCATAATTATGATCATATGTTCGCGAAGCAGCCGCTCGTGCACGAGCAGTGGCGTCGTTTTTGGAGGAGGGGAGGGGGGGGGAGAGGAGGAGCTAGAGGGAGTACTCGGGGATGCTACATTCAAATTCATGGTAGTTTTCCAAGACTGCCAACTCTGCCTTTAAGAGGTAACAAAATATCAATTTATTTTAAAGCATATAACCTTTATCCAGGAATTTATGCAGCTGTATGAGTCTATTTGGCTATGTAGCAAACCAAAATAATGTCAACAATAAAAAGTGAGACATCAGTCCCCAACATGTTAATAAAACTAAAAAAAACCTGCATTCCTGTGACTCCGAGCACGTTTGCTGCATGCAAAAGGTGTTTTAGCATATTAACTGACCATTCACTTGAACGTCAACAGAAAAGTGTGACCAAACATGACCTATATGTAGGGCTTTAGTCTGCTTAGTGAATGCTCAGGCTACATTATTTTTAGCCAAGTGCACAAAGTTATTGGCAGGTTTCTGGTTTTGCTCATCAAAAGACAGCTGCTTATAAATTGGCAAACTCATAAGCCAACGAGGGAATTAAACTGGTCTATAATGTGCTAGGCTTAGAGATGATTAGCATTTCTGAATGCTCACAGGAGGAAACTCGTTCTCATCATCAAGGCAAACAGGACCAGCAGCAAACTCGTGTTCTGGAATGACTTCACCATTTTTTGCTCCACCATCTTCAGAATAACCTGGAAGGAAAGAGGTGAAGGTAACAAAATTTAGAAGTCACACCTTCATGTTGTATGGGCAGAAAAGTTCAAAAAGTATGCTTCAAATGTATTTCTATGGCCAACACAGTTTATGAATGGTGAGACAACAGATGATGTATTTTTGTGGAAAATTTGAAAAAGTCTCTTGAGGATCAGACGAGAATTGGGAACCCATTATGAACATTTAAGTCCTCAACCTGCTAAATATGTAACTGCCACTGTCTTTGCCTCCTCAAAAGAAGTGTAGGGAGTAACCAAAATGATAAGAGGTTGTACAGAAATTCAGAGAAGTTATTTCAGTGACTCACTGTGTTTCGAACCCTCACCTTATTAAATGAACAAGCAAGAGCAGAAAGACAGGCTCGTTGGCTAATACCAACCTGTGAGGGTAGCAGTGACAGCAACAGAGGCTGGTAAGGCAGCGGTTGCAGCATAGGATGGACAGGCCTGTGTTTGCCCCACGACTTCTGACCTTTCTGTCTCTGTTCCTTCATTGAGCTCAGTATCATCATCATCATAATCATCATCGCCAAAAAGGCTAAAAGGAAGAAAAGATCAAGAGCTGAGATGTGAAAGTAGTCAGACAGATTTTTTTTTTTTTATATTTGTGCTCCCCAAATGCACCACACTACCCCTGTAGCCTCACCTATGTCTGTGGGCCAACATGCACTCTCCTCCATCCAATGGATCCACATTGTAGATAAATAGCTGACCGTCAGCTGTTGCTACTAGCAGCCGCAGAAGTTTCTGGATTCTTAAACATGACATTGAGCTTCCATTAGGGTTTTCTTGAAAATGTTTATAGCCATTTACATACAACTGTGATGTGTTTTACTGATTAAACCATCTTCTCCTATTAATATTCTTCTTGAGTTAAGTTTAAATGGGCTATGAGGACTATGCTCAAAAGATGGTGTTTTTCTAGGATAAAGATTCTGGACCTGATCGGCATTTCCTCTGGATCTTGTGAGGACGGGACTCTTGCCAAAACATGTTTTTTTTATTATTATTATTGTTTGGTTTGTGAAGAATTAAATGATGAAAACATACACTTTGTGTAAGACAACTTGGATACAAAGTGAAAAAGTAATGTATTTATTTTTGGTTAGCCGTGCTATTGGTCAGAAACGTGATAACAATTGCACTTTGCCATGGCTATGTTTAGTTCTACTCACAACCCAGTGCTTGGAGTTGTGTCTGCAATGTAAAATGTAAGTGAAACCTGGTTATGCTCTAACAGTGCTGGTGCTGAATTAATCTAGCCTAACTGACCAGAAAGCTGAGAAATAGTATTTATGGCCCATTTTTGTACTGATATCCTCATTTTAGGCATTCATTCAGGAATATGGATACATTTTCGATAGAAGTGAGACTTCTTCAAGATCACTTGGAAAGTCTTCATAGGGACTTCAAGACTTCTAAAAACATTAACAATGCAATATAAAGGGCACCCCTGCCTGTGAGGACCTAAAAAAAAGCTTACATGGTCAGGGTGCAAATGTTCTGTTTGCAGGATGTCAGGAGGTGAACAGTGGCAAAGGCCCGGTCCTGGCTCATCATGTCGGATACCTGAGCAGGAAAATAGCTACTGGCTGCAGAGAACATCTTCCCAACATAGGATGTCCAGGTGGCAGTCTCATCCCCTTCACTACGAAGAAGAGGGCAATGTATAATACATACCAGAAGAGGCTGGTGACATATAATATAGGGTAAAGACCAATAAGAACACTGGCAAGTTGTGTTTCAGGTAGAGTCTGCAGGATTTACCTTAAATATAAAATATCAAGGCTGATGATAGTGAGTGGCAGAGGCTATTCTGAGTGGCTAGTCATAGTCATACCATGGAGGGAGAATGATGCAATACTTGCAGGATACCTCATTTACCTGCAGGAAGTCAGGTGTATGGCCCTTGAGTCTCTCCCATGTAGAAAAGCGATGCTGCAGGTGCTCGCTGGGCTGATGAATGTGTTCATGTAGCTACGCTGCCACTAGCACTGAGCTACAGAGGAGGAGCCCAGTGTTGATGCTGTTTACAAACAGTAACAAAAATTCCTGCAGACTCTACCCTTGAATGCAGGTTTATCCTTACCTTGGTCTAAGCTGCTCCAGTTTAAAGATATGAACTGTTTCTGTGTTGCTTGATGCACAGAGGAACTGACTGTCAGGACTGAAGGATAAAGAGCGTATATTGACATACCTGCAGAGGCAGAGCAAGATACACAAATTCACATATACACATCAACACTTCACACTTTAAGAGCCTTCATTTGATTTGAATGGTTCTTAAACAAATGTTAAGCTACTGAACAATCTTGCATCATCAGTCTTTTAAGCTTTTGAGTATTCCTACCAACACAACATGCCTTAATAAAGCCCTCAGGTATAACTGCTTCATTCCAAGGCTAAGGGAAGAACTACACATGTTTGAAATTACCATCCTTGCCATTGACAAAAAGTTAATGTTTCTTTATAGAGGCCAAATTGAAAAGGATATGAACTTTAACCTCTTCATGCCTCTACGGAACTCAAACAGACGCTGGCCCTCAGGAATGGAAAACACACGGATTACAGTGCCCTGAAAAAAGACAAGTTTTTGATAGTAAATGTTTGTGATGGTTGCTTAAGTATTTTTTCCTCGAGAAAAATTACAGGTGAGGTACCGTTCCATCCAATTTTATAGTCCATGTATAATCATGAAAATAGTTGAAGAAAAAAACCACACTCAGAAGCCTTATATTTGCTCATCTGTCTGACATCAGAAGATAACCCAGTCAATGGCACTGCAACCTTCACGTTTTTCAAATATGGCATAAAGAAAAAACTTGCGGAAAGTTCCAAGAGTGTTCTAGGGGATTTTCCCCAGGAGAACACAAGAGCTGTATTTTTTTCCATGGGTTTCAAATTCTGGGTTATAATGACCTCTGGGGTCCGTTTCACAAAGCAGCCCTGATTCTACGAGTCACCACGGCAACGGACAAGCGAAGGGCGGCGTTTTTTTACCCCACTAGAACTGGAAATCTAAATGCACTTTTACAGGGAGTTTGAAATTGTTTTTAGGAAAAAGTGCAACACCACAGCAGTTGCAAAAAGAGAGGGAGACGGTGTGAGAGAACATCGCTGCTTGGTCAATGCGCAAGGTCAAATTTAGTCCTTTGCAATCACAATTATATGACAAGGGAAAACTGCTTGAATGGTGGCTCATTAGTTAATTTCATCTAGGTGCAATCCTGTGGGGGAAAAGCGCACTTGGCAGCAGCTTAAGATGAAATACAAAAACATTGCTCCAATAGGCGAGACCTCCATTTACCTCATTTGATCATGTTTCACATTGTAAAGTAAATATTAAGTGGCTGTTTTACTGTGCAGTTGTTTTATCCCCAACATAATGCTGTTTATGCGCACACACACGCACACACACATCTACTCATCTGTATCATGTTCTGTTAAATAATTAAGCCTATTTAAACTAACACAGACTTCTACTCAGCAAACAGAAAGAAAGCAGATGCCTGTAAGACAGAGTTTTAGAGTTTTCACTAAGCCTGCTTTGTGAAACAGACCCCTGGTAGCACAGCCAAGTTAGATTTTTTGCCACGAGGAACTTCAATTTAAACGGCGAATTTAACTAAAACCAAACAGTAACCCTTAACTTCCTTGCCATGAATCTAAGTGTAAGGTCCTTCTCACCCTCTCAGAGGCACTGGCAAGTTTAGTGGCTGAGGCATTGAAGGTGAGAGCTGCAAGGGGACTATTATGGGCTGGAATCATGGTCACTGTGATCTGAAACCACAAAGCACATACAACAGACAGGAGAGAAGGCTGTTATTTCAAACATTTCTGCTTTTACATGGATGTTTGGTCAGTTTACAGATAAGTGTAAGAGCAAATTGTTTTGTTATAAAGACAAAGCTTGAATAGCAGGATATACACATTACATGACGTTGAACTGCTGGGGAGAAGCAACAGCCTCAACCACGTTCCTACAGTTCAAAGGAACAGTTGTACAATTGTTTTTCAACCCTGTTTAATATGGACATCTGGAATTGCTACTTCATATCTATATTTAGAATAAAGCACAATACTTACTCTTTAAGTAGTTAAACCTGTATTTAATGTTATGAAATCAAACTATGTGTCAGTGTCACAATATATCTAATTCAGATAGTTAGTGTAATGGTTATTAAAACAATCATGCCAAATGTGTGTGAAATACATAATGTTTGTAGAAATATATGCCAAGTTAAACCTCAAATTCCTATCCGTGACAATTTAAATTGACTAACATTTATCTTAATTCATAGTTTGTCACATATTTATGATAGTTTTTAGCTTAAGATGATAATTCCCTTACAAAACTGTTGGCATCATACACTATAATCTCCCCAATAGTTGCACTGCCGGGGTATGCCAGGTATGAACTGGAATGATTGGTTGAAAGAGCACAGAGACCTGCAGGAAGGAGAAACAGAGAAATAGGTGGTGTAGATACCAAGATTTGAACACAATAACTGTTAAAACTGTAGGCTTAGTAACAGTGTGCAGACTAAAACAGCACACATTTTAATCTAAACACATTGGCATTTAGTATCACCTTGGGACATTTTGGAAACATGTTTATTAACTACAGTTGTCATTTCAAAAGTGTGCTAAGTCGACTCATCTAGGAAACATAGGAACTGTTTATTTGTCCAAGACATTCTTACCTTACCAGCCTCTCTGTGTTGAAGTCTTACCTGAGGGGTTAGGCGGAGTGTTGAGAAGAGTTTTGAGCAGCTTCATGTCTTTGATGTTGTGGATATAAATAGATTCTTCAAGGCACACCACAAGCCTCTGAAAGAAAATGTATTTTATTGTATTTAAAATCTTAGCAATTTTAGGTTCCCTTATGACAATTGGCCGGTGACCACAGTGGAAATCAGGTGTAAAGGCTAAAGCTCCCTCTTTTACTCTATTAAGAGGGACGGACAGTGCCCTTTAATTATAACTATAAACAAATAAACTCAACTAAAAACAGTGAACCTCAAGTTTGAACATTACATTGAAGCTATTGTCTTCAGTGTATGGTCAGTTGTCCAGATACCGGCACATATTTGGTTAGCCCATAAAGACGCAACAACTATCAGATAACAAAAAGGTTATCTTAGGTATTAAGACACATGCGCATACATTCACTTGTTTAACCACACTGTAGCTTTAAAAGGTGGCAGCTCACCTGTCTATTTAGCTTGGCAGACAGGATTTTGTTAGGGTAACTGTAGTTGCAGATCTCTGTCCCCTTCTTGAAGTGGTAGATGTTCATGCAATGTGCCATAGTGGTGCTCACCACAACCACCAGACTGCTGGAGAAAAGACGCTCCACAATGTAAACATCCGAAGTTACTGTGGGAGACAAGAGGCAGAGGGCAGACAAGAGGCAGCAATTAATCAGAAACCTTCATGCTGACTTCATCCATTTATTATTTCCATTGCATCATTTATCAAAACAGTAAAAGCACTTCTAACCTTAAAAAGCCTAACTCACTTTATTTACAGGTTAGAAGAAGCATTTTAACACAATGTTTTCAAACACTGACTAAGACTGACTTTCGTTTCACCACCTCGAAAACAGTCATATATAATTCTGTACACATCATTCCACTCCACCATCTGAAGTCATGTAACCAATGCAACTTTCAATTACATTTTTCGCGCTAAAATTCCAACTTTGACGTAAAATCTCTGAACTTTAAATTTTATTTTCCCCATGAGTTTTTACATTTTTGTGAAGGTCTTGGCGTGATTAATGTTCCCAAAAATTTTCATACGAATCAGAGAATGTAAAAAAATTCATTTTTTTAGTGCCCTCACCCCGCGCATGAAGATTAGAATAATCTTTTAATAAATTAATAAAGAATGTGTCTTGTATACATAGAAATTTGAAGCTGATCGGAAAAAAAACCCTAGGACAAATTTGTTCAAATACATACTCTAAAAATCCTCTAATTTTGACTTTCGACCCAAATTCAGAGTTGTCCCGAGAGAATTTTTTGAAGTTCTAGGCATGCTTGTGTTAGCCAAAAAATTTCAGACTTGTTGGTCAAACGAGGCGGCGGGGCTAGCGTTTTTAGCTAATGCTAAATGCCAGCAACATGCTAGCATTTTTTGAGCGGCAGAATCATAAATTTTTCACATTTTTCTGAGGGGGGAGGGGGGTAGAGTATAGTGCCATGCTCTTTTTTTTCAGGGGAAAGGCACACAATTTGGGTTTAAAGCAGCACAAATAATAATAATAATAATATAATTTCAAGAGGGTCTTCACCCGCCTGCGGTCGCTTGGGCCCTTGAAAACTTGAGTTTTCTCCGAGTTCAACAGTAAGAAGTTGCTGCTCATCCAAGCCCAGACATCTTTCAGACACATTTCAAGTTGAGCTAACTGGCCAGTTTCCTCTGGTTTCTAGTTTATGAAGTGTCCCCTCATAATACTACCAAGAGGAAACAAATACAAGATGAATAGAATCGGATCAAGCACTGAACCCTGAGGGACTCCATAACTTACTGTGGTGCACAGAGAAGACTTGTTGTTGGGGCGGCACAAATGATGGTGGAGTCATACAAAGTCTGTTCTCAATGGAGTAATAACTTCAATCAACTTATTCCAGATAAAATAACATTTAACTTTTTGAGTTCTCAAGATGTAGGTTAACCTTTCCATATTATATATTTCCAAGTTATTTCGAACCATTCCTCCCTTGTAGGTGGTAATAGATTTAACCGTTTACAAGTAATAGACTTTTTACTGGCCTGCAGTAATTATCTATCACGTCTCTCTTTTATGGAAACAATATTACCTAGATAAAGTCCCTCAAAAGTAAAGAGTATATGAGTGTTGTATATTTTTTCAAGTGTTTTGTGTATATCTTTCCAAAACAAACTCAGTTTAGGGCAGCTCTAGAAGACATGGAAGTGATTCATTTAACCCACATTGTCTCCGACACACTGGACTGGATTTTTCTTGATATGATGTCTTAAAATATCTGATAATATTTTTCCAAATGTGTTCTCTCCAAATCAAAGAGTTTGTTGAAGAACGCTGAAACCTGCAGATTTCTTCCCAAACCTCCTCTGAGATCGTCATACCAGCTTCTCTTTCCCATTTATTTTTATTGTGCAAAGTGTTATCATTTTTAACTAACAAAAGAGTTTTATACAGTTTGGAAATAGTTTTTTTTTTTTTTTTTTTTTTTGCCATTGAACTGTAAGCTGCTTTCAATATTTTGTAAAACATTGAAAAATACATTCTGCTGTTGAAAAACCTGACAATTTACACTTCAGGTCAAAATAGTGACACAATTGTAGGTACCTAAAAAAGTCATTCTGGTCCAGGCCATATTTGTCCCTCGAATTCTGAAAGTTTGTGATGTATTATGAAGTGTATATGAAAGATACGTTGTCAGGCTTTTTCTTACCCAGATTCAAATTTTTATCCCCTCTATTAGGGGGGAAATCTGTATCATACGCACACCAGCTGAACAGTTTCAACATGTTATGAATTTCATAAGAGTTCATCACTTTCTGCCATATTTTTAGAGTAAGATTTATCCAGGGGTTTTTAGCTTCTTCTATTCTATTTGCAAGTCTTTCATCTGCCAATTGTGGCCTGTAGATGAAAAATCATTTTCTTGAAAATTTTTGCCTCCTACCATGCGTCAGGAAGTCATTTCTTTAATTCTCAAAAAAGATAAGAACCCTCTGGAGTACAGCTCTTACTGTTTTTTTGTGTGTGTTTTGCATAAAATTGTGTCCAATTTGGCATTTTCTTTTTTTTTTTTTTTTTTCCAATGCAAATCAAGGAAATAGACAAATTCACACCAAAAACATTTGTAATTGCAACAATTTCTGGAAAAATTCCTGGGGTGCCAATACGTTCGTCAATGACTGTATTTATTTATTTATACATACAGTACACGCATTATTCATTTACCTTTTATGAATGTCTGACCGTTTACAATGTATTATTTAAATCCTTTCATAGGTATCTGGCTATGTGCAGTGTTTGTATGTGTCAATTTTTTTCATTGTTGGTTTTTTTGGGGGGGGGGGGTTATGTTTGCTTGTTCTCTGTTTCTCTTGTTTTGTGAGCCCTTTTTGAGCCTTTATATTGTTAAAAATTAAAATACAAAGACCTTGAACAAAAAAAAAAAGGTTGCTCAGGGCGATGTGTTTTTTTCCTACATTGATGAATGGTCACTGAAGATATCAGGACACATAGCACAGGAGTTGTCTTGAGCTTTTTCATACCCACAGCCCTCAAGCATGATTATTACAAATTGTGTTGTAGATGATTATCTGCACCATATTCCAGCCAACTCCTGCGTCTCCTCTGAGTTTTTTTAAGCCTCTTACCTCATTCAACTGTTCTGCTGGTTAAAAACAGATTTGAAAGAGAAACTGCCTGCTCTGCACTCCTATACAGTTGTTTCATCTAACGTTTTTAGCGCACTGATGGGCAGGGCCGGCCCTAGACCATCAGGTGCCCTAGACGAAAATGTTCAGTGACGCCCCCCCGTCCCTCTCTTAATCAGGGTTGTCACTGTATGAAAATTTAAATTCACGGTTATCGTGACCAAAATTACCACGGTTTTCAGTATTATCGCGGTATTTTTAAAAATGTGTTAAATATGTTCAGAAAGCACTGACAGACCTAAACAAACTGAAATTGTTTAAAACAATCTAACAGTGTTGATCATATGTCAAAAATAAAGGCAAAACCTTACCAAAAATGCAATTATCAACATCCAATGACCAAGCGTTCAGCATGTAAACAGCTGTTTTCACCCGACTGTACCGCAGAAACACGTTCTGCAGAGCAGATCACAACAACCAGGAAAACAAACAAACAAAGGATCCGATCATTTCAAAATAAAACACCATGTTCCTGCTCCCAACTTGAGCAGACACTTGAGAATAACTAATGTAGGGAGCAGGAATATGGTGGTTTTTTTTAATGATCAGATGCTTTGTTTTTTTCTAAGCTTTTTCCTGTTTGGTGCGATCTGCTCTGCAGGACACGTTTCTGCGGTGCAGTCGGGCGAAAACAGACGTGCAGTGAAACAGTTGTAGCTACTGTCAGTGTCTCGCGGAGAAGACGCTCAGTGGCGCGAGCTGAGTGAACGCTCTGATTGAAAACAGTTGAACTCAGTGCAGTATAGCGCGCGGCGCTGACGTTCAGCGGAGCAGATTCTTCATGTGTGAATTGGGGGTTAGAGGCACGGCTGCCGGTGGTTGCAGGTGAGGAAGAGGTGATGAGGGGGCGCTAGGAGGTCATTATCACAGAGTTTTGCGAATATATATAAATATATATATATATATGTCTATATATACATTTAGAATTATTTGTTTATCATTTACGAGAAAACACATGGGATATTGAATATGCGTAAATAACGAGCGTTTTTTTAACGACATTAATGTCTATGGGCACCCCCTCCAGCAGATGGAGCCCTAGGCGACCGCCTAGGCCCTGCTGATAGGAAAAGCGAGAGAGCGCAGTGGAGCTGTCTGCAGTTAATTGATGCGCTGGTTAATTTCATCCCCAAATGCGCGCAGAGGAACAGACGTGAAACGTTCACTGAAGCGGTCAAGACACGATCTCACACCGATGGCTGACAAAATAACAGTATGCCATCATATGATGTGGTTGTGTGTTTACTTTTAAAAGCATAAGTGGCCCGAGCGGGTCAGTGGAGAGCTCAGTGAGCAGAGCTGGAGCCTATCAGTTGCACATCCAGGCCAGCGGGCCAGTTATAATGTACATATTTATGTATGTAAAGTACAAACTATATTTCTGTTTTCTCCAACAAATCAAAGCTACTCCCTTTTTGTATCTGTAATTTAGGGTACAAGTGATCAAATGTAGATAATGCCCTCTGCTGTTTAAAGATTGGAACTGCGATGTAGTTGCCGTCTTGGCCAATTTAATTGTCACGCATTAGCATCCATTTTCAACCAGCTTGCGATCCATCCTTACATCCAAACTGCTTTCACTATCTAAAGCAGTGTTTTAGGGAATTCAATGCCATTTTTTATATATTTATATCCCCTTCATGATAAATTACAACAATTTTGGTGGACATTCAACTTTCCAAGTAGCAGTGTCATCTTGTGAGTTCCCCCTCGTGGGAAGAATAAAGTGTACCTTATCTTATTTTAAGATTAATTTGCATTGTGGTCTGGTTTCATGGGAAACAGTGGGGGCAAAAAGAAGGACTAACTTTTCTGGGCCCCAATGGAGATAAAATATAAATACAAATGTACTTATAGTTCGTGTTTTTTTCAGAGTTGTGGCTGTCGTATGAAAAGTAAAATGGGCTGAATAGACACAGTTCTTATTGTGAAAATATAATGTCTCCCCAAGGCACTGTCACCTCCTATTACTGCATATGCAGTCTGCCCCAAGTTAAAAAGAGTGATCTGACTGTAGACTCTACCAGAGAAAGCATAGTCTGGTGTCAAAAAGAACATAACTAGAGAATGTAAACTAAAGAAATTGTTAGTGAGGTCAGTTAGACAAAAATGTATCTTCACTAGTGCTTCATTTGTTTACAGATTTCCAATATTTTTGATATTTAGAGAAAAAGCCTAACTGTAAAACACAGAGCAATATTTATTGCCTTGCCCAGTGACCCTGTCGTATATGTTTGATATCAATCGCTCTATTAAAATTTTATCTGTGGTATAATCCAGAGAATGATGCCATTCTCTACTTGAAATTTGAGCCTCCTACTACTGCAACACCACAAGGTCTGACATCATTTATATTGCTTTAATTCAGCCTGGTAGAACTAGTGTGGAAAAAGAAACAGTAAAAAGGGATAGATGGTCAATAAAACACTTATAGGATATTTATCTTGTCAATTACAGTGCCTTTCTCTGTACACTTGTATGTAGAAATTTACAAAGTGACATAAATTCACCATTTGAATAATTGGGCTCATTAATTTATAATCATGAAGATTCATTTCAATTACAAAGTAGTGCAATTTGGTGAGAACATTTTAAGTGGCACAAGGATGCAAATATTACCTGTATTTCACCTTCATTTGTTGCTTTGACAACTTGAAAGGGGGAAAAGAAAGGGTCATTCTACTTATGAAAAGCTTTTTCAGCATCCAGTGCTATAGCTACCACTGGATGCTGCAGGGTGGTTGCTTTATTCATCACCTGAAGAGGTCTTTGCATTTCAGAGGCAAAATCTGACCCTGAAAAAGTCTAAATTACTTTCTCTGGATGCATGGCAAGGATCTTGGAAAATGTTTTACAATCAACGCCAATATATCATGTGGTTTTACTTGGCTTCAGTATTATAGAAATAATAGCGAACCATATAGCTATTGGTTTTGGCAGTTTTGAAACAACATCAATCAATCAATCAACCTTTATTTGTATAGCACCAAATCATAACAAACATTATCTCAAGACACTTTACAAAAAATTAACAGATTGATACCTGTAAATGTTTAATTGTTCTATTTGATTTTTTATTCTATTAACAGAGACCCAACATCAAGACAAGATAAGGGATCTTATCTTAACCCACCATGAGTGTAGCACTTTACAACATCATTGTAAAGCAGGGATTCCCCCAGTGCTTTATAAGCCTGGTGGGCCACCAAACTGCTCATAATATAAAACACAAAACAACTTAACCACAGATTCAATTGAACATTTTTGAATCATGAAAAGTCAAACTATAAATGTAACATTTGCAGGTATTTATCTTAATTGTATCATTTTTGTTTGTTAAAACAGTACTTCAAGATTGCGCCTTTTTGTAAGGCTCTGTGTTTCAGTGTTTTTAATAAATGGCTTATAACAACACATAATAGTCATAATTTCAAAATTTCTGTCAACTTTAACTTTTTTTTTTTTTTACAAACACACGGTAGGCCACTGGTGGGCTTCTCTACCACCGGGCTTAGCAAATTTTCTGGGGGAAACCCAGGTAAAGTGTCGTCTAAAGTTGACATAAAAAGTCCTGATTTTTTTGTTCTGGAACTCTCAACTGTAAGCATCCTCACCCAGTGGTTTTTCGGCAGAGAAGACTTTAAAAGCAGCTTTAACTTCAGTCTCAACACCACACGTCTCCAAAATCTTCCTCATAAAATGATAGAGTTGGTAGATGTTGCTTTTAAAAAAATTCATTTTATTATTTTTAGCATTAGATTCAGATTTATTTGGGTTGAATGAAATTAAAGGGTTGATTTATTTTTAGTCTCCACTAACTGTAATTATAGGCCAAGCTTTTCCTGCTCTTGCATCCACTCATATATTGTGTATAAATTCATTGCCTTAAAAAAAAAGAGCTATTAATTTTAATTGTTTAGCTTTTTTGTAAATCAGTAAGTGGAGAAAGGTAACTGACCAAAAGCATGGTCAGAAATAGACTTTGTGAATCTATCCTAGTACATTCTAGATCAAACTCATTTTCACCGAGGGCCACATCGGCATAATGGTTGCCCTCAAAGGGCCACATTTGGCCCGTGGCCTTGAGTTTGACACAGATTCTAGATTCTAGAACATTCTCTGTCAAGGCTTTGTGTAACTGAAGGTAGTCTAGTAAAGAATATGAGTTCTGATCAGAAACCATCCCTTTTTAATTCATCCCTCTGGTTTTATTTCAGGTAACCCAACGAGATGTGACAATTCCCCAGTGGCTCATTCACAGCAGTGAGCTATTTTGAGACTGATGAGTTCATACAACAGATCATTTGATACGAAGTACAGAGTTTCATTTGATTTGTTAAATAGTTGCGAGGAACTAACCTTCTGGAATAAGCTGGTAAACCAATTTTTCAGGTCACAATAACAAAAAGGTAACTGAGGATAATCTCAGTAAACCGAGACTGTATCTACTTTTACAGGCACAAAGCCACAGCACGTTGTTGCATTTTTAAATACCCCCTTAACTAATGTGGATGGAAGTTTAGCCATACGAATGGAAGAGGCAGAGCAGGGTTTTCATACTGACCACTCTCGTGGATACAGTCCAGTTTATCCACCGTGGTCAGAGAAAAAAGCTTATAGCCCATCTTTGTTCCCAAAGCCAAAGACCTGAAAGACACAAATACATGAAGCATCAATAAGTGAAGATTTCATCCTTCTCCTCCACATTTTTAACACAAACAGTGTCATCAGGAAAGGATTTAAGAAACAAGAAAGGACAAGTTCACTGGTTTGCATTTCCTTCGACATCCTGAATCCTACTCCTGTTCTTTTCAATGGGGTGCCCCCCAGTGGTGAAACATATTGCTCATGAACATGCTCATCAAAATCCTTTTTAGCAGTCAAGAATTTTGAATAATTCTGACTATTCACTGGAACACATTTTCCTGAATCCTTAGCCCTATTTTGCAGTTTTTACATCTGTTGGGGTGGGGGGTGGGTGGGGGTGCTTCAGCTGTAGCTGCCATCTCAGTATCTCTCTTATTGTAGCAAACATTTTCAAATGCAGGAAGTAATCAAAAAGAAATTAACTTTGATTCAAAACCATTAATTCCCACAGAGGAAATTTGATGGAAACAATTTCTGAGAATTTTTCCAAACAAAAATTTGTGATTTCTACCAATCATATTTGAAATAAGAGTTTTGTGAAGACTTTAAAGCAAACTGTTTTGTACCCTGTCCTGATGCATCTATATCACTCTGAAAAGCTGGGCCGATAACACAAACAAGATACACACAAGATACTTTCTCATTTTTACATTCACACAGTGGTGGGATCTGCTGGATCAGCTCTCCTAAGCCCAGCCGTATGGTGAACCCATTTGAAACATCAGGTCATTTTAACCAGTTATTTTCAGAAAAGCTACACATTCTTGTCCTGTCTTATCTTGTTCCTGAGCAGGAGGAGACTTGAACAACAGAGAGAAATAAAACTTACTTAACTGCCCTTGTAGGACACAGAAAATGAAGCTTCCTCTGATACTCAGAATTTTGTAGCTTATGGTCAGACGGACTTGGACAAAAAAGGTGTTTGAAAGCCTCTCCTTCACAACATCCGTCTCTTATCTTCCCTCAGCACTCACATCACTCAGCAAACTAACCATGAGTGTCTCTGTTGAAATCCTGTGGAGTTTGCAATGAGTGGTGCTTACTAAGCATAAAGAAACTTTTGAATTGCATGTCACCCACCCATACATCAATAGAATTGGATATCCTAAAACACACTCTACATATCCATAAGTGGGGGTACCAAAATATCCAAAGTCCAAAGAAAGATAGATATGTGTAAATTCTGAGATGGCTTTTGTAAAGGGCCTAGCTTCAAATTCACCAAAGTTGTCAAGCAACTTTGAAGATATTTTGCAGACTTTGAGGGAATTCAGACCTAACACAGCTCTTGATTACCTTCAGTTTTAATTGTAACAATAATAAAGACTGTGGTCTACTATTTAAAGGGACTATGAGGACCTTCTAGGTGATCTAGAAAAAGCTTCATCTCTAGATACATGCCTGATCATAACCCCAAATTCAAAATGAGATTATCAGCGTTGTAATAGGTTATTTCTAAATCAAATTCCTAGCTCCCTGATGGGGACTGGACAGGTCGGATTGGACCAGAATTATTTATGCAGCGGCAGCTGACAAAGTTTAGCAGTGAGAAGGGAGATCTGTGTTTTTTCTCTGTTGAAAATGATTTCTTGGATACATTTAGCAATAATGGTGGAAACAGGAGCCGGACTGTCTGGCATAAAGGGGACAGAAGAGCAGAAGCTAAACAGGAGAGTGCTAGCTACAGACTAATACACAGGTCACGCCATTTGTGCTCATGTTCATTCCTGTTCACGTGCAGCATTTATTCTGTATTCTGCAGTGATCTGTTCAAACCTGAGAGTCTATCAGTCAACTGAAAAGCCAGGTTAGGTTGCTTGATAGATCAGCAGTGGCAGGGCATAATGAGAATTCACTATTGTTACACAGTATCAATACAGAACACAGGACTGAGTAATGCTTAATGTAGCCGGCAGCTAAACTACAGTGCAAACTAACAAAGTTTGCCTGTTATCATGTAAAAAAATGCGCAACGTGACTGTGGATGAATACGTTACCTTGTCACATTGCACCTGGTAAAAAGTCGTCTTTTACAAAGAAAAGCAGACTTAAGAGTAAGATCTGATCTCCATTCATCTTTCAAAAGAAATACAAGTCATTTCATCACAAAAGTGCATGCAAGTCCTGCAGCCAGAGGTGTTGTTGCAGTCCACTTCATACAGATTCTCCTCACAGCCCCTTTTAAGTTTGAACTTTTTTATGAATGAACAGGGCCATAGTTTTAATAGCTTCCACTGATTCCATACACCCGTAAAATGGATAGTGTGTAAGGAGAAGTGTGACTTTGAATCTAAACTGTGCCTTTTTTAGCAAATAGTTGTTAATTAATCGAGAAGGAACAAGAGGAGTCAAACAAATGTACAGCTCCTCAGTTCATCCTTGAGAAGGATTATGTTTTGCAGTCCAGCTACCTTTCATAGTTATGAGATTATTACATTTTTTGTGTTCTTTTGTCACAGAAGTTTCAGTAAATTTGATCAGAGGAGAAAACCCTCATAGCTTTAGGGTGAACTATGTTCCCCACGCCTGGTCACCCCTATAAACCTAGTGGCCCAGTTTGGCCCCCGTCAAAACAATCTTGCTCCACCACAGTCACTCAACTGCATCCGATTTTCCACAGATGATTGGCAAAGCCTGTACCTCATTTAATACCTGTTTCTGCACAACTAAATCCTAAAAAAGACCTGCTACAAAGACCTACTGAAAAACAACAACCATGACTTGGCCAAAATGCCACTACAGTCCTCCAACAGCCTGCACTTCAGATGAATATCTCACACTTTCAATAAAAGATGTCTGGTTGGACAGAGAGGGGTCCTGCTCCGTATTCTCTTTGACTGAACAGCACGGACATTGAATCGGACAAAGAGCGGCCCCACTCCGGTTTAAATGCGTGCACAGTGGTCAGTGTTTGCGTGTGACAGTCCTGTTCAAACAACACTAACAGCATCTATTCATTTTTAACGATTCATCTGCATTTCTTCTGTCGGTTTCCTTACGTGGAGTCTTGGTTGAAGGAAACACAGCCGAACCGGAGCCCCGGTCCGTCCGGTCCGCCAGCACCCTCTCCGGTCTCCATCCCGATTCCCAGCGACCTCCTGTCCTCCATCCGCCCTGGATTGGAGGCCTGGGATCGGCTACGCCTCCTCGCACGGTGTCGGCGGAAAACGACTCCAATTTGGGAGAAACGTGTACCGTTAGGGATGTGTGGGTTGGCTAATGCTCGACACGAAGCCGGCAGGTGTCTCTTCCTGGAATAAATGTACGTTCAATCTCACTTATCTTAACTATTTTTGCGGTCGGTTACTGAGATCCCCGACAAGGAAAAGGGAACGAAGTAGTGTTGTGATGTTCAAGAACGAACCGGTTGTTTTGAACGGATCGTTAGTATGAACGATGGGAACCGAGTCGCAGCTGGGATCCGTTCACCCCCCCCCACCCCCCCCCCCCCCCCCCCCCCCCCCCCGCTTTGTTTTTGAATGTATATGTGTTCAAGTCATGGTTTACACCTGTACAAAATACACACAATTTGTACTGTCAAAGAAAGCAGAGTGATATGGCGCCACCCTGTGGAATATTTTACAATGGATCCAGATCAGGCTTTAAAATCTAATCCACGCGTCAATAAGGTTAAAGTCAATATTTCGGAATAATTCAAACTCATATTGGTGAGATATCTAAATTCGTTCCTCCCGGGATTATTTCCAGGATAAAATGAGTTAAGGCCAGGCCAGCATCTTAAAACTTCATAAATATAAAAATGAGCTAAAGGAGCCAGTTTTTTGAACGGCTCTTTGAAAGGAACGGCTCACCAAGATCCCGCTCCTCTCAAAGAGACATAAATCCCATCTCTAGAACGAAGCAAAACAAGAACAGCTGATAGTGTGACGTCACGTTTCGGTCTCGTGTGATTGGTTGCAGGGGAGAGTGCAGGTCGCTCACTTCTTCACCGATGTTGTTATACAGGTCAAACAGAGAAGAGAAAGGGTGGGAAATGGTGACTGATGGCTGCCCCGCTGACTGTTAACAGCGTTATTTACAGTGACCTGTCCAAGGATCCTTTTTTGTGCAGCTGCTGCTTGCTGCAACCAGAGACCAACTGGGTGGATCTCAACCTGATGATGATTCATTTTCCACACCTCCACCACTGCCACGCTATCCATCGGTTGCTCATAATTAGCCCGTTCAGCAGCTTTTAAAATTTGTAGATGAGGAAAAGAAGAAATCATTCATGGAACATTGAGGTGCCAGCTCTGTTACTTTTCTTGAATACGTTTTTCTTAAATTAAATCAATTTGAATATACCAACGATATTTTGTTTTATTCGTTTTAAATCAAACTTTAGGTTTTATTTAATTGAGGTTACTGGACAGTTTTGTTTCATTCTGTTTCCTTCATGGGATGGACAATTCTTTAAAAAAAAAAATCTGAAAATAAAATAAAAATACGTAACATTTCGTTAATTAATCCTTGCAAAATTCCAGGTTAGGGGAATTCTACAGTTCTACAAATTCATTTAGCAGACGTTCTTTTCCAAAACGAGTTTTTGGTTTTAGTTTAGTTTTTGTTTGCCTAGTATGACATCATTTTCCCAAAATGATTACAGGTGAGTGAATGTCTGTTATCACAGATTTCCTGCATGAATAACTCTGTATCCTACGGAGCCCCTAAGGGTCACGGCGCGTTATTTATTTATTTTTATTTAATTTTATTTATTTATCTTTTTGTTTTTTGGGGGGGGGGAGGGGATGGGGGGTGGTATTGCGTTCCCTCGCAAAAGTTTTTGCGTTCCCTCGCAATACCTTTTTGTCTTCAGATCCTCCTGATTCATGTTTTCACTTTCACTCAGGTGCAGAGACTGGATCCAGAAAAGTTAGAAAGATAGAGATTCAATATGATAATATAAAATGATCAATAACTCATCATTAGAGCATTTCAGAAGCAACACCGACACGTCACTGCAGTCACAGCATTGGCCGCAACCATAGAGGCCGCAACACAGAGGCAGCTGGTGCTGGGACGTTCAACGACCGTCTGAAAATTGAAACATGGAAACAAACACGAAAGGTATTGCGAGGGAACGCAATAGTCCCCGGCCCTTCAGAACAAAAAGGATTATATTTACCCGCTCAAATTTTTTTTCTGTTTCCCACTGGACAGGGTGTATTTAAAAATCAAAATATATTATGTCTGAGATACGATTGATTTAAATTAATTTTAAATAGAATTTAATATTATTATTGCTAAAAATATCAAAATTTGAACGCTATCTTTTCTAGTAAAATGGATAAAATTATCAAATTCATAAGACCTCATTGCTTAAAGTATTCATATTCACTTGACCAACCATAAGCATAAAATCTTTCCGTCATTTTCAATTCAGACCTGCGGCCAGGCGCTTTGCATTGTGGGAAACAGTATGCCAGGTAGACTGGGGCCGTTTTCGAATTCGCCTACTACATACTACTTTCTAATGCAGTATGTAGTAGACACTGCATACTTCATACTGTATGTGAATGTAGTATATAGTATGACAGTTCTGTTTGGTCTGTTTTGTTGTTTGCTACACTGGTTTCCAGTTTAAGGAATGGGAGAGTAAAGCTGATGGATTTTTTTTCTTTGCTTTTCCATAATTTATTATTATCAAGTTATATTAGGAAAACTTAATAAATATTGAATCAGTATTCTCCAGAAAAAAAACCTCTAAAGTTTAAAGGAAAATGGCGGAATTTTCAGGTTTGGAAAGTCGCAAATTTAACGCACAGAACAGAATATAAACACAGACGTCCTCTACAGTTATTACAAATGATAAGGTCAAAACGCTTCGAACTGCATTAGTTTTACCAGGAGACCTCTGATCTTTTGTGATAACTGCAGAGGACATCTGTGTTTAAATGTGGATGTATATTGCACCAAAATTAATCACATTTGATTTTAAATCTTATACCATATGTTATTCATTGAAAATAATCTGGAGTGGATTGGCTTTTTTAATTTTAGAGATGATGGAAAAACTGCTTCTGATAATACAGGTATGATTTCAAATATGTTAATAGGATAATGATAACAGATACCATGTAAGCACCCCACTTAAATTATGGTTTAGGGTTTTAAACTTGAATTGTTCTGCTGCTTCGCCCAAACTTTCTCCAGTTCACGTCATTTTCAATTCAGACCTGCGTCCAGGCGCTTTGCATTGTGGGAAACAGTATGCCAGGTAGACTGGTCCGATGCATACTGAGAAATTTTCCCGGATCAGTAGGTCATCCGGGTAGTTTTGGCAAACTGCAACTTTCACATTTGTTCACATACTGCATACTGCATTTTGTGCAAATCAGTATGTACTGGTAGTATAGTATGCGAATTCGAAAACAGCCTTGGTCTGTAAATCAAAGCTAGAGGGTTGGACCTCTGCTTGATAAGGTAAGATCGATTAGTTTTCCTTGTTTTTTAGTTTTTTTTTAGTTTTTTAGTTTTTCCCAGTTCATATTTGCGGTGACACTGCAACAAGACACTTTACTCCTGGGTGAAGTTATGGAATATTATTTTATCATATGTTTCCTAGGTTGCAATTTGCAGACGGTCCCTTAACATCCCGGCATGAGCTGGCTCTGTGTAGCGGCCAATCCAGGTTTTCCATCGTGGAGGACAACTCGTTTTGAGGAAATAAGAGTTGTAGTTCGCAGTCTACATTGCTCTGATTGCAGAGATGTTTCTGTTTTGTCTCTGCGATGCTCTGATGATGAGTTATTGATCGGGGAAAGTTGAATCTGTGAATATCTTTCTAACTTTACCTAAGTGAAGTGAAAGTGCTTCACCATAACATCCAGGACTTCAAAAAAAGGAGTAAATTTGCCACTTTTTGAACTCGCAAATTTGCCTCTGTGACACTCACAAAAATAGTTTTTTTTTTTTAGTTTAAGTGTGTAATTTTATTGTGAATGTATTTTCAATGTTTATTGTCAAGTTTTATTTTGTAACTGAACACTTGGGGGCAGCACGAGCCAGTAGCATCACTGGGGCTGAGCGTGAGGTAGCAGGAGACGTTCGCTGCGCTCATAATCCTGCTTGTGAGCTTAATGAGCAACGCCACCATTTTGTCCCTGTCATCATCATTGTTCTTTTACACACAACATGTCTGTATTTCTTTTCTTTTGGTCTATGTAAAGTTTATATGTTCCCTCTCGTGACCTGAAGCACGAAAGAGTGCGTGTTGGCCCACAAATTAGATTTAATTGACGATCGCTAAAAATGCTAATTCGGATGCTAATGTGGCTAGAAAATGGCGTCTAGCGCCTTAGCGAGTGTTTCTTTCGTTGTATTTTCTTTTCGGCCCCCCGACATTTGTTTAAGATTCCTGTGTTGTATGAGTGTATTTGTGTGTGTGTGTGATATGAGCTTCCTTTGCTGTACATATAATGCCGTGAATCAATTGTATGTAGATGAAAATCCAGATCTTGCTAAATGAATGACAGTTATGCCTCGTTTGAGTGGCACGAACGTTAGTGACAGAGTTCATGATGAAGGGCTGCAACGGTTGAGGTAGCCATGTTTTGTTGTGTAAATCTTGTAAATATGATTCGGTTAAACTGCAGAATGTATTCAACTCAAGGAAGAAGAAGAAAATACTTAATTTATGTACATGATTGCAAACTACTTTTAGGTTTAACAGAATTTGTGATGTATTTAAAGGGAAAGAGAGCATGATTTTTGATAAGTGTTTAAATAGGATAGAGGACATGATTCATGATTCGTTTGAAGTGGGAGAGAACATGATTTTAAGTGGAACTATGTTTTCCAAGATGTTTTCTGTGAATTTTGTCTGTTATTGAAACACATTTTCAGTTTTATCCTCATGTGAATGATAAGAGTGCTTTATAGAGCAGACTTTAAAACTGAATTGTTGACATCAGCAGTTAACTGTTTCTAAAAGAATGTGAATAAAGATAATCCTGCTTGTAAACTGAATGAACAACGTCACCTTTTTGTCTCCTGTCATCATTGTTCTTTTACACACAACAGGGGGCACTCCTTCAAGCAGCATCATATACATCTGATAGCGAGGCTCAACCGGGACTCGCTACACCTTCAATTTTTTTTTCCTTTAAGTGGTCCTAATATATGGAGCCAAATCCAGGCCAAAAGTATTGTAATTTGAAAAAAAGAAAAAATTGAAAAAATAAATTTTGAAACTGAAATGTCAAGATTTGTTCCTGAATTTTCTTAAAAATAAAAACACTATTGAATTTAAAATAAGTGTAAGATTACTTTTTTTCAGTAAAATATTTTGACACATGATGTGTCATTTTTTTCAGTTTCAGAATGAATATTTTCATATTCAAATCTAAACTTTTCAGTTTCAGATTTTTTTTTCACCTTCAGATCTTTTTTTCACTTTCGGATCTGAATTTTTAGCTGGGCGGAGAATTGCATATTACAGGAGAATTGTTCACTTGCAGATAAAAGCACCAAAATTGGCACACATACTCCTTAGGTGTTGCTCTTTTGAGAAAACCATCTGGCCAAATGAAAATTCAAGATGGCGGCCATTTTTCAAGATGGCCACCATTGAATATACAATAATATTGCATTTCGCCATAAAATCCCATAAACTTGTCCTATTTGAATGATCTTGGTGTCAAATTATACATTTATCACTATGTAGAATCCAAATTTGGACCCATGGACTTACTCAGTGGCTTCCTTGTACCATATTTCAGTCCTGGAATCCTAATATTCTGCTAAATGTGAGGTTTACATTATGTCTGACTGGGGTAAAAGGATTGGTAGTCTATCTTAGTGTTGTTAGAGGTTTAGTGTGTGTGTGTCTGTCTGTCTGTCTGCCAAATTGTGTCTGAGTTAAAAAAAATCCATGCTTGACCTGTCACGTCTCAGAGCGCTCATCACCCTATCATGGTGGGCAATTTGTGTCTCCATGACCCCTAGAGCTATGTCGGCTGGAGTATCGTACTCCTGGCAGGGTCACCCACGCCGAACAGGTCGAAGGGTAGAGACCAGACAAAGAGTGATCCCATGTGATACCATGCTTTTTTTTTTTTGGCTCTTTCTCTTTTGGCTCTTTACAGTAAAATCCACCCTGACAACTCTGGATAGATGCAGCAATTTCAGCTTTCTAGGTAAAACCATGTAGGAGTTAGAGAGTTTTTAGTCTCAGGTGTCCAAAAACAGCAGATGCGTTATCGTCCAGTATAACGTCTTCATGTACAGAAAACAGCTGTATCAGGTCTCTGTGTCTTCTTTGTGCTCAATTTTGTTTTCCCTGTGAAAAGGTTCGCTAAAAATTGTGAAAGAATAGCTTTCTGTCACGGATTTTACTGCTCCTGCTGTGGATATAAACATGAGGGATTACACGCGACAAAAACATCCTCCTTTCAGCAGTCTATCCAGCTACAGCAGGCTTCATGTGAACTGTAACGCTATTGGCTACTGTACGAGTGACTGACAGGGCTAGTGATGCTGAGATGCACTTCCTGTGTATACAAGAGGCTCTCCTGGATTCAAATCTCCGTGTATCGAGATGGGAACACTTCTGTCTTGAAGCCAGGATTATAGGGAAATAAAATATGCCAAGCTTTGCCAGATTCACATTGAGGTTGAAAAGCTATGAGACTGTGTGGCTGCTGTTAATGATGAGAAGGGACACGACAGACAAGCTAAAAACAGACTTTACATGAGAAATTTCACCACTTGGTATAATTGTATAACTTTTGATATGTTTAAACTCTGGATTCCTCTGGTGAAAAGAAGAGTGAATAGTGAGGTAGGACGTCCCAGATGTGATCGCCATATTTTGACAACAAGCAAGGGGTCCTGCAAAGCCACGCCTTCACAACATCTATCTGGATGTCAGTTAACCTAACACCAGTTAAACCGTCATACCCGCCTCAGGGACACGTATACCAGAGAGTGCAGGAAGCTCCCCAAGAGTGGGTCAGCAGCAGGGACAGGAAAGAAGTGGAGGTACCTGGGGGTCCTTTCTTTCCTCGACCCCTTTATTGCTCCAAGAGCAACAAGTGGAAACAAGGAGCAGGGGGTCGAGGAGGATTGGACCCCCCAGAGTACGGAGTTGGAGGAAGAGGAGGAGACAGCAGGCTCATCTCAGAGAGGTTTGTTTAAAAAATACATCATCATGNATTTCAGCTTTCTAGGTAAAACCATGTAGGAGTTAGAGAGTTTTTAGTCTCAGGTGTCCAAAAACAGCAGATGCGTTATCGTCTCGTATAACGTCTTCATGAACAGAAAACAGCTGTATCAGGTCTCTGTGTCTTCTTTGTGCTCAATTTTGTTTTCCCTGTGAAAAGGTTCGCTAAAAATTGTGAAAGAATAGCTTTCTGTCACGGATTTTACTGCTCCTGCTGTGGATATAAACATGAGGGATTACACGCGACAAAAACATCCTCCTTTCAGCAGTCTATCCAGCTACAGCAGGCTTCATGTGAACTGTAACGCTATTGGCTACTGTACGAGTGACTGACAGGGCTAGTGATGCTGAGATGCACTTCCTGTGTATACAAGAGGCTCTCCTGGATTCAAGTCTCCATGTATCGAGATGGGAACACTTCTGTCTTGAAGCCAGGGTTATAGGGAAATAAAATATGCCAAGCTTTGCCAGATTCACATTGAGGTTGAAAAGCTATGAGACTGTGTGGCTGCTGTTAATGATGAGAAGGGACACGACAGACAAGCTAAAAACGGACTTTACATGAGAAATTTCACCACTTGGTATAATTGTATAACTTTTGATATGTTTAAACTCTGGATTCCTCTGGTGAAAAGAAGAGTGAATAGTGAGGTAGGATGTCCCAGATGTGATCGCCATATTTTGACAACAAGCAAGGGGTCCTGCAAAGCCACGCCTTCACAACATCTATCTGGATGTCAGTTAACCTAACACCAGTTAAACCGTCATACCCGCCTCAGGGACACGTATACCAGAGAGTGCAGGAAGCTCCCCAAGAGTGGGTCAGCAGCAGGGACAGGAAAGAAGTGGAGGTACCTGGGGGTCCTTTCTTTCCTCGACCCCTTTATTGCTCCAAGAGCAACAAGTGGAAACAAGGAGCAGGGGGTCGAGGAGGATTGGACCCCCCAGAGTACGGAGTTGGAGGAAGAGGAGGAGACAGCAGGCTCATCTCAGAGAGGTTTGTTTAAAAAATACATCATCATGTAGGAGGATGTCTGCTGTCAGACTCAGCAAATGTATTTATTTTTCACAGCCTCAACTAATCATCAGTTCAAAAAGTGTTGTGGAGACTTGGTTTTACTGGTATTACTGTGGCTGAACTGTTTGATTCGAGTGTATTTTTATGTTTGTAAAATTTATACATTTTTGTCATAATGCAAAAGAAGAATTTCCTGATGAGGAGGACGAGCCTGCTGTCACTTCCCCGGCCCCACCAGCTTACCTGGCCCCACCAACTTCCCCAACTCCTGGCCCTTCGTCTGCCCCTGCTGCTGCCCCTTCTTTATCTGCGACACCTCGGAGTGGTATGTACATGACAAATTTTGGCCTTTTTTTTTTTTTTTCTAAAATGTGTAGTTACGTGTGCAGTTTTTGCATTATCAAACACACACATTGATTTTATGCATTGTGTTTCTTTGATATACAGGGAAGAAGAGAACCAAAAGGGTGCGGGAGGATGAGGACGCCAACCAAGAAATCCAGCGGTTGCTGCTCCAGGCTCTTTGGAGCCAGCCTCATCCTCCTGCACCACAGCCTCCCTGCTCTGAGGATCAATTGTTCCTCGATGGCCTCGCTCCTTCCCTGGAGAGATTGGAGCCCCAAGTAAAGGCTCATGTGAAATTTCAAATTCACAAATGAATTTATGAAGCTAGCACTGTTTCGCTAAATTTGGACCCAGCCGAGTAGCTTATTAACTCGTGGGGTACCAGTCTCTGCAGGGAATGGGCTGGCTATCGAGGAATTGTGTTCGTGTCCCTGAGGCTCTTCTGTTTTTATTTTTGTTTTTTTTAATTATTTTTATTTATTTAAGAATGAACTTTGTTTTGTAAATAAGAAATTTTTTTTTTTTGTATCTATAATAATAATAAATATGTTGCTTTCATTGCTTTTGCTGTCTTTTCTCACATCTCTACAGACAAATATCAGACTAAAGATATATTATATAGGTAAATATGTTTATTAAAAAAGTCTATGACCATTTGAATTTAACCCTGGAAAGCCCAACCCATCAAAAAATAGTCCGAAAATTCAATTTTTAAAAAAAACTGAGATGTTTGTTTACCCTTAAAACAAAACCAACAAAAGAATCTTGCTTTATCATGTCATTCATGATATATTTCTTGTATCACATTTGAAACACTGGGCAGGTTTGCAAACTATTTTTTCTATTTTATTCAAGTTTATTTGAGCAAATCTGCATTCATTTCATGCAGAAAACATTTATTTTAGAAAAAAGAGAAACTATTTTGATGTTCTTTTTACTGAAACCTCTTGAAAATTGAGCAATGTTTTCCCTGAAAATATTTGAGTGGATGGTTTCATGAGAGCAGACATTTTAAAAAGGACCAAAATACAACTTTGGCTGACTGCGGCAATATGACAATCCTCAAGGTGGTAGAATATGTTTTTTAGAAATAGAAATAGAAAATAGAATAGAAATTGGTTTTGGCAGACACACTGCCGTCTAATCAAAAGAATGTTTTTGAAAACTAATTAGCTATGTTATTGTGTTTTATAAGTAAAAGATTACACACTTTTAAAAATTAATTACAACCTGTAAGGTTGGCCTAAATGGTGTGGCTCAACAAAGAGGCACAAAGTCTCATCACTGTCCAAGTTTTAATTCCAAATCCAGGAAATCACACGTGCAGTTTTATACATAGCCAGCCCAGCAAACAGGAAACAAAAAATAGAACAAAAAACAAAAACAAAAGAAAAGGTACAACCATGGTGAGGTGTTGTAGAAACACACAAATGAGGGACAGAGCTCTAAACAAACTTTGCAGCTCTGTTTGCTTGCATACACACACTACCTAGCACCTCTCTCTTGGCTCCTCATCAAACAAAAGAACCCCCTACAGGACTTCCAGCTCCCTTTATATACCTGCTGGGACCCACCAATTGTAAAGGGGAACACTGATTAATCAATCAACTCGGGACAGCCCCCCACCTCCTCAATAACATTACCTGTACATATTTGGGTAAGTAAATCATACCTTCAGTACCCCACAAATTAAATGTACATTTCAAAATTACTCTTAAGGAGCATTACCGGTTTTCTTCTGAAATCCCCCTCCCTCTCCCTCACACATGGTATCCTCCACTTGCCACACCTCCTCATAAACTAAAGACAGGCTGCAGCTCTGTTTGCCACTTCCTGGTTCCTGAGGTGGGAATCCACCATGTGTGAAGGAGAGAACAGGTAACAGAAACAAAACTCTTTAACCAATGAACAAATAAAATGAAATATTGATTTACATTGTTCTTTGCCTTTTTATTCCGTTTTCAACATAATTTTCCTTTTACTCAACCACACACACACACACCCAGGTGTTGCTGGTGTTCAATACCCAGCATGCAAATGTCTAAGCACTTTTACAGGGCACGGGGTTGCCTCGAGACACAACCTAATAGACCTGTCACAATGAGAAATTCTGCTGGATAAAAATTTTGCAACAAATGTTGCAGATAACATTGTTGTCTGTATTATTTTTGCACAGTTTTTAAAATTAATATAATGATAATATATGGCACACTAGCAATAAGGTTTAATTTTTTTTTTAAGATTGGAATGTCTCAATTCATAAAATGGCTCTATTTTAGAAGACAAATACACAGAGTGAACTCTCTTCTCTCATCCAGTGTGTTTGGTGGAGAGAGGAGGAGGAGGAAAACAAATACGCAAATACCTGTCAACACATCAAGGCTGGCTAAATTAATGAGCTTGTTTTCATTCATTCATTAAGTAAATGATTTATTGATTGTGACAGGCCTACAACCTAAATTGTAAAACATCTGCTATATATAAAACATAAAACATGATGTGCTGACATTCATGCTTTCATTTAATTTTATTTCTGGGACTGTGTAGTGATACTGCAGGACATTTGCTCTTTAGGATGTTTGGGTGGCTCTGAAAAGAGCCGTTGGGGGTGTGCTCATACACTAAACGTTGGCCTGCCACTGGACTGCTCCCTCTGCAGAGAAGTAGGACGAGAAGGTCTCCAGCACCCTGATGACCTCTCGTCCTGAATTGTTGGCTGCAACTCTGCCAAGACCTGGAAGCGTCTCCACGTCTCCACCTGGACTGATGCCCCTCACTGCAGGTGTAGTGGTGGACTTCTGCAGGAAGTTGTGGACCACGCACGTTGCCTTGACGCACTTCTCTGCAACATCTGGCTGGACCTCCAGAACACGCCGGTACAGCCACCACTGAGATGCCAGGATACCAAAGGCACACTCAACCACCAGCCGTGCCCGTGACAGGCGGTAGTTGAATACCCTTCGGTCCCTGGCAAGGGTGCGCCCGGGGAATGGCCTCATGAGGTTTCTCCTGAGTGGAAAAGCCTCATCAGCCACAAAGACATGCGGCTGGGGTCCCCTGTGGTCAGCTCCAGGCAGCAGATGGTCAGCAGGCAGATGGAGGGTGCCAGAGCGGAGGGCCTGACCAAAGGCAGAGTTGGCCAGGATGCCACCATCGCTGGTCCTCCCGTACCCCCCGACATCTACCACCCGGAAGCAGTAGCTGGCATCCACCACAGCCAAGAGGACGATAGAAAATGTCCCCTTGTAATTAAAAAACTGGGACCCAGAGTTGTCAGGAGCTTTGATCCTCACATGCTTCCCATCCACAGCACCGCAGCAGAGAGGAAAGTTCCACCGCTCCTCAAACCTCTCTGCGATGGACCTCCACTCCTGGGTGGTGGGCACAGCCATGAACTCACCCACAAGGCAGTCCCAAATGGCAGACGCAACATCTGGCACGATCCTCGACACACTGGAGACACCAACACGGAAGCTATTGGCTATAGTCCGGTATGAGTCACCAGTGGCCGGGTATCTACAATAGAGAAAAAAAAGTGATCAAGTAATTAAAAAGTGAAAAAAAAGGAATTCAAAACTTCACTATACAGATTGTCACATTATTGCTTAGTTGGTTTATGCTGTGAAATTAAGAATTATTATATTATAATTATACAATTATTCTAGTCTATGAAAACTTGCCATTTTGTGTTCCTCTGGCTAAACTCTGAAATAAACACATAAATGAACAACAATAGAATGCATCATTTACATTAGTGTCATGTAAAATATAAGTAACAAAAATGTATTTTGGCGCTCTTTCATAGATGTGACACCAAACAGGTATAGCTATTACTAAACAATTGATTCATCTGTTTTCATTTTGATATTTTCTTATGTACCGGTCGGAGCCTTGCTAATTTCACAAACTGCAAAAGTGAGACTCAGCGGAGACAGATGGAATGGAGCCTGTAGTTGGTATCCAGGCGGGAGATCCTGGCACCAACCCTGATAGCAGCTCTTCATACTGGGCAACAGTCAGCCTGAAGTACTGCTGGAACCTGCCGTCGTCCAGACGCAGCTCCTGCAAGAGGCGGTGGAATTCACCGAGCTCACACCGCCTCCGTAGGGTAGCATGCACCCAGTACTGACGACGGCGCCGAGTCCGCAGATTACTTCTCCACAGCAGGTACAGAGCATTGATAGTGGTGATCGGGACCATGTTCCACGGTGAAATGATCTGAGAAAGGCGGCTTCTTCCTGCAACGATGACGCGGCGAGCGTCAAGCGTCAAGCGTCGAGCGATTTTGGCATATTTGTAGCGACAAAACTCGAGCGTCTAGAGCGACGCGAAAATCGCTTTAGACGCTTTTGGTGGGTACGCACCGTAAGATCGCTGATTCGCTCATTTCGCTGTCAATCAAAATGTGATTCCGCCTCAGACAGATCATCCAATCATCATGCAGAAGCTGAGCTTCCAGGCCACCCTACTGCCCGATAGACCCCCAGAGACGCTGAGCTTCCAATGGGCGGAACAAAGCTCGGCATTTATCCAATGACCGTCCAGTTTCGAGCGCTGGAACAACCCATTTTATGCTTCCCCGTAGACCCCCAGAGAAGCTGAGCTTCTGTCTGTGTGAAACACTGTGGATGAATGAGGAAGAGCCCATGTCGGTTACCTGTGATAATAAGTAGCTGATTCTGAACAAGAGATGAACACGTTCTAGCTCATATTTAGTCAATGAAATGTACAAACTGCGGTACATATTTCACCACTTTTTGTTTTTTTTCAATTTACATTTTTGGGGGAAGCAGAGCAGAGCAGGTTTGGAGCCCTGTTCTAGTGACTGGTGATGCAGAATTTTCATTTGCAGATATCTTCTTGGTGTGCAGCAGGTCTCTATTTGTAGCACATTTGATGATGATTAGTTTGTTATTCCCAGTTTTTCAATTACTCAACATTTCTCTTTAACCTTGTACCTTGTTCAGGCTCATGTTTAAGTTTATGATTTTGCATAGTTTCTGTAGTTACAGCTGTTTTTTAACTAAAACACAAGAGAGAATAAAATTCAAAAAATTACAAATTGAGGGACCACAGAAACATACTTTGGCCCAAGTTTATTTAAAGCATATTTGCAGACTTTGTCATCAGTTCCTCAAAGCACACAATAAATTCCACCTGTTTGCACAAAGGTTCAGGGGTAGTGTATTCCACAGCAGAGAGGTTTGCATGTTCCTTGACTCTGTGAGTGGCACCTCAGGGACTGCCAGATTGAGGTACTTTAATGCTGAAAAACAAAAGACCACAATGTTAGAATTGATCCTTAATGACTATACTCACACAATCTTTGAAAGTTGAGATAGCCCCAACCATTAAAATGTCTTTAATGGTTTCAGTAACAGCAAGACTGTGATATCTGATTTGGTTTTGTTGGGTATAATTTACATTTAAGTGGTGTTGTTTTTTATCTTGTTTGCACAATGCCATTCAAAATGTACCCTGCATGGGCTTGCATTTTACCACAAGTTACAAGTCTCAACATACATTCACATCTATAACATGTAAGATGAATGAATCAAAATACAGTTTAAGGCACTGTGATGACATTTGATCATTTTTATATTGATAGTCTCACTGTCTGATATGATCCACAATTTAAGATGAGATTATCAGCACCAAAACTGGTTATTTCTAAATACCTTTATACAGTATATATGGACAACCTGACCACCAAATCTATTAGCGCTAAGTAGAGTTAGTGGGCAGCTTTTAGCAGTAAGGAGCAAAATCTGTTTCTCTGATAAAAATAATGTCTGAATATATTCTGTAGTAAATGTAGAACTGGCAAAAAAGGACAAACAGAAAAAAAAGCTAAATAGCAGAGTAGTCATGCATAGGCATCACTTTACAACAGTGGGTTGGTGCCCATGGGAAACAGAGTCCCTATCCCAGAAAAACACCACTGATTCCAGATAATCCTCACAGCGCCTTTCAGTAATAATCACTCTGATAATGAAAAACATAAACATACAGCTCACTTTTCTATCAAAGACTGTAATATACAGTATGTACCTTAAAATCCCAGATCACCATGGCTCCATCCAGACCCACAGTGCTGTATTTCTCCACTTTTGATTTCTCACCAGATACAACACACAGCTGCCTACAGGGAAAAACACAACAGGTGCATGAAAGGCTTGTAAAATACCAAAAAGTTGTCTATATGATAAAGACAACATCAGACTGACAATGTCAATGTACAAGGTAACTCAACACAAACATGGTCCAGGTGTATCCACTAGAGGGACTAAGGCAATGTTCACATAAATGCAGTCTGCTGCAATTGGGAAATGTAAAAAGGAATACTTTTTGTATTGCTCATGTATATACAGTGCTCAGCATACATGAGTACACCCCAACAGATTTGTCAGAAAACCTTAACTTTCCTATCAGGATGACAATACTCCATGCGACACTATACTACAAAAATTTTCCTACAAATATGGACCATTGATTGCAAACAAGATTTGTGAGTTTGCACGCACTGTACTTTTCCTAACAAATTCATTCAAGACCATGTTGCAAAAATGAATACACCCCGATGAAAGTGGCAGGAGCAAAGCTAAATTTGAGACTACAAAATCCCAATGAACAAGATTTCAACCACAGGTGAGTCTATTTATTTGCTGAACAGGCGTCCAGCAGACAGTTGATTATGAAACAGGTTACTTAATAGAGAAAACTCCATTTCATGCTGTCAGCAATGACACCACACTGAAGAGAAATGTCACAAAGCCTGAGAAAGAAAATAATTTATTTACACAATATGGGTGAAGGCTACAAGAAGATCAGCAAAGCTTTACTTGCCAGTCAGAATACTGTTGCAAAAGTGATACAAGATTTTTTTAAAGAGTTCAAAGAAAAATCCATGGTGCCAACAGTTAAACATGGTGGTGGCAGCGTCTTCATGTGGAAACACCTATGGGGAATTCTGAAGAGACAAGTTTAGCATCACTCTCCATCCAGCATCTAGGCTCTAAAAGAGGTCGTTCTTGAAGACTGGAAGGAGATAGACGTAGAAGTATGTTGCCAACTTGTTCATTCCATGCCTAGAAGACTTGGTGCTGTCCACGAACATCGTGGAGGTCTTACAAAATACTAGATGTGGTAGTTTTTGTTATGGGGTGTATACATTTTTGCATCAGCTATTTTGAGTAAAACACATGATTTTATAATCTTAGTTATATTATCAATCTTACTTTAATGTTGTGAGTAAAACAAATGTTCAATGAAACTTAGTTTTGTCAAAATTTTGGGAATTGTTCTTGTATTCATTGAGATATTGATTAAAATCTTAAATCTAATACTCATTTATGCTGAGCACTGTATATTTATTTATTTATTTATAGCCAAGGTCATGTAGACCAACAAAAATTTCAGCCACAAATGCCAGGGTAATTGTCAGGGATGCAAAGAAAAACCGGCAAATTACTTCAGCTGAAATACAGGACTTGCTGAAAAAAATCAAGATACGCATATGAGGCACTTGAGAAATGAGGAGCTGCACAGTTGACAGAAGAAAGCCATTGCTACTAAAAGTATCATGCTTACACGACACCAAACAGCATGGAAACAAACCTCGAAACTTCTGAAACACATACTGGCAATCTCTGGCTGCTATGTGTCATTCATTACTTATGCTGCTTATCCTTTGAAAAATGTCTGGGGTCTAGAGCTTATCAGCTGCCATTACATTCAAAGTGGTACAGCCAGTGTTCAGAGACAGCATTTACACATCCCTCCTCTACATCTACACTTTTAGGCAGGATAGTCGTTACATAACTCATCGGTTAGGTCTTTGGATTGATGTTATTGAGTGGGGTCTGACAGCTTACTATGTTTTTGGGGATCACACTATCTAAGCCAGGCTCTAAAGATCAGTGATTGAGGTTACAAGTTCTATGATAATATGGCTTTTAAAAAAGAAACAGCTTGGTACTAGCTGCATTGCATATTACATTAAAGATTACATCAGATTCTGGGACAGCCAAAGAGTGTTGTTGTCGCTTCCCAAATAATTTTGCTTTTAAAGTGTTTGGTTCAATAACATTAATCATAATTTGGTGATATAAAATACAAATCCAACTAACCTAAAAGCCCAAACTTCTCACCATGAGGCATGGGATAGAGAGTCAAGGTTTCTTCAAATTCTACCAAACCACACATACTTTGTTTGGTCTCTCAGAAGTTGCATTTTAATGCCTTTTGCAGACAAACTGTCCTTACGTAATGCTGTTCTGGTGGACGGTGTCCAGCTCATTGCTGTCATCCTCAGTGGCCTTCTTGTCCAGGTTGCGGAAGTGTTGCATGGCTGACATGCTGGTCTTTGAGGTCTGCTTTGGGATGTCTAGCTTTTTCACAAACTTCAGTGCACCTGGGCCAGTATAGGTGAACTGATATGGACAACAGTCATGACCCTGATGGAAAGAGAATGAGAAACAAGGGATTATTTAGATGTACAAAATAAGAGTGGCTTTATCATTTCCTCACACTGCAATATAAAGCAATATTTGGACAAAAGCTAAACTTTAAGTTTTGTGTGCATGACAAAACAGCCTGCCCCATCCATTTAGCATGTCTACCATCACAAATATGCAGAATGCAGATAACCCCAACGTGTAAAATTCTGGGAGAAGATGCAAATGTGATCATTTAACACCCTCCAAAGGGATTCATCAAACCTGTAACGTTTTGCAGGTGCTGTTATAGTGTCTATATTTAGCATGTGTAGAAGGCAGGTGGAAACTGGAACAGCATTACACTCAAATGGCTGCAGTCAAATATAACAAACTACAGACAAATGTTTAGAAATTTCCACAACCCAAGAGATGGAAAAAAAACTCCTAAAAGAAAAAAAACACAAAAAACGTAGCCGACAATATGATTTGGATACTCCCTTTTTCCCTCTCCCTCCCTCTCTCTCTGTCTGGCTCTCTCTCTGCTCATAATGATTCAATTAATAATTAAATTGTTAAAAAATTGCTTTAGTTTTTCTGTGTTTTGTTGCTCTTAAATGTAGATTATTAGACTTGTGAAGAGTCAGAGCTTTTTGTACATCCAGAGATCTTGAGGAGGAGGGAGGATGAGAAACTGTATAGAACGAGTTTGTCTCTATGTAAAACTGACAGAATGTGCACATTATGATGATGTCAGCAGGAAAATATAAGATGAACTTTGTTTCCTTTTTGAAGACTTCAAAGTTAGAGTACGATCATAGCGCTTCTTTACAGCTGTATCCCTTTCGCCAATAAAGACTTAAAGACCTAAACATCCGTTTTGAATTTCTGAGACAATGTAACGGTGATGGTGCGCAATCAAAGCAGTTATGTCCTCATGATTAAGTCCAAGATGAGAATGTAACTCCACAGAGTCCTAAACTGTCATTTTTATCACAAGAACTCAGAAGACTGACTGGTTCCTGCTGTGCAGCTGATATATGGTTCGCACGAGAGGGTTATCAACGTATGATTTTACTCTCAATTTTTCATTTCCTCCACCTAAATCTCACACTACACAGCTTCAAACATTATTGTTCATTTACAGACACTCTTCTCTCTCAAACTCTTCATGGAGACAGAGCGCAGCACATGCTAAATTCTCATCTAAATATGGCAGTCTGCACCTATAATCAATTGCACACATTGTCTTAGTGGATCATTCGCAACGCTTCCACTTTTAGACTGTGTAATTTTTTTAGTTTGCACACACAATTTAGCACTGGGTATTTGGGATCTTAGTAGATCCCTATGTGTGAACACCTAGTGCTCTATGGTCAGCGAAAAGGCAAAATGACAGATGTTTTGCCCCTTGGGGTTTATCATTGTAGGAGATGCTACATCAAAGCTCTCAGTGAAGTATTTAACTTGAACCAGAGAAATAAGTACAGTTAGGGAAAAATGATTTGAACCCCTGCTGATTCTGTAAGTTTCTCCACTACCAAAGCAATGATCAATCCGTTAATTCAACAGCAGATTCATTCAAACAATGACAGACAGGGAAAAAAACAGAAAAATGCTTAACAAAAAAGTTATAGATTGATAAGCATTTTTTATGAATTAAATAGGTATTTGATCCCTTTACAAAACGTGCTTCAGTACTTGATGGCTACACTTTTGTTCTCAATCACAGAGGTCAGACATTTCTTGTGGTTGGCAACAAGGTTTGCACTCATCTCAGAGGGGAACTCCACTTTCCAGAACTCTACAAGTCATTAATGTTTCATGGTTGATGTTTGGCAACTCAAACCTTCAGCTCCCTCCAGTGTTGTTTTCGTCAACAAATACGACGAAATTATTTCGTTGACCCAGCTTTTTTTCATGACGATAACGAGACGCTGACAAGCTAAACACGGTTCTTTGATGACGAAAACATGACAAGAGGTGCGTGAGTTTTCGTTGATGGGACGAGACTAGACAAAAATGTTTGTGGCTGCTCTGTCAGACGTTCAAAATGTGTGATATTTCTGCCTATTGTGCGTATAACCTGTCCGTCAGAAGCTAAAAAATATCAGCAATGATGCTGCATCCTACCTTTGTTTGGTCACACCCATCACCTGACGTTCAGCGCACATTCTGCACAACACACCTGCGGTCTCCATTATTATCTCCTTACTTCGTGATACCACATCATGATGTGATTACTGACATTACTAAGCTTACTTTTGAATGTGGAAACTGTCTGGAGAATGGAGAAGGGAAAACTGCATATGGATCACATTGATGATTTACTTTAATTCTGTTTCATGCTACATGGAGAGTTTCTGCAGTTACTCAGCTCTGTGAAGGACAGAACAATAAGTTTGAGACTCAGAAAATCCACAGGTTTTTGAGCAAAAACTCTTGCTCGGACTGTTGCAATACAAAAACCTTATTGAGTTTTCGTCGACTAAAACTGGACTAAAACTATTACATATAGAAATGACTAAAATGTGACTAAAACTAATAAGCATTTTCGTCCAAAAGACTAAAACTAAGACTAAAACTATGATGGCTGCCAAAAACAACACTGGCTCCCTCCACAGATTCTCTATGGAATTAAGGTCTAGAGACTGACTGGGCCACTCCAAGACCTTGATATGCTTCTTCTTCTTTTGCCAATTCTTTGTTGCTTTGGCCATATCTTTTGGATTATTGTTATCCTGGAATACCCACCCTCCATCCATGTTCAATGCTCCGGCTGAGAAAAGAGGTTCTCACCCAAGATTTGACCATATATGGCCCCATACACCCTTCCTCTGATGCGGTGCAGTTATCTTGTCCCCTTGGCAGAAAAACGCCCCAAAGCAGTTTACACCCCTATCTTTGACAGTGGGGATGATGTTCTTGGAGCCACAGTCAGCATTCCTCTTCCTTCAAACACAGCAAGTTGAGTTGGTGCCAAAGAGCTTGATTTTGGTCTTATATGACCACAGAACTTTTTTTCAGTCCTCCTCTGAGTCATTCAGATGTTCAGTGACAAACTTCAAATGGGCCTGTACATGTTCTCTCAAGAAGGGGGATCTTGCAGGAACTGCAGAATTTCACTCCATCTTGGGAGGAGCTTCAGATTGAGGAAGATTGGAAGTTATTTTATGTATCTTCTATTTGCGAATAGTTGTACCAACTGTTGTCACTTTCTCACCCAGCTGCTTGGAGATGGTCTTTTAACCCATTCCAGCTTTGTGAAGGTGGTCCACCTTGTCCCTGACATCCTTGGAAAGTTTTTGGCCTTGGCCATGGTGGAGAGTTTGGAATCTGGATTGCTTGATTGACTCTGTGGACAGGTGTATTTTACAAAGGTAACAAGCTAAGAGGGCTCCCAATGGCAGCTCTTTACTTCTATAAAATACACCTGGTGGACAGATATTTTGCTAACTAATGGGGGATCAAATACTTATTTCATTCACGTAATGCAAATTAATTGTATAACTTTTTTGATATGCATTTATCTGGATTATTTTGTGATTTTACTGTCTGTCAGTGTTCAAATAAATCTACTGTTGAATTAACAGACTGATCATTGCTTAGATAGTTGACAAACTTACAAAATCAGCAGGGGTCCGAATATTTTTTTCCCTGACTTTAAGCATCTTTTCATCTCAAGTTCTTAACTCATGCTTAAAGTTGGTGGGCACTCATTAACACATGCACTCATACAAACAAACTTAGGGATAGTTACCGCTGCAACAATCTCAGAGGGGCTGACATAGAGCACGCTCAGCAGTGGAAGGAAGTCAGTGGTCAGCTGGGTCACCCTGGATGGACGGAGGTCAGAAAGATGTTAAATAATGCTGAAAGGCAACCATGATGTCAAACTAAGAGGTGATGTGGAAGATCAAAAAAAGAGTAGGTCAAAATGGGCCCTTAAGAGTTGCAAAAAGTTCAGATACCATTTTTTTTTAGCTTTACTTGTCGAACCATTTACTTACTGGTCAGGATGGAATACATTTTCACTCAACATGCTTGCAACACAATATTGCCTTCTCCAGCTTAATGGAATTACTTTATTTTCACTTAAGCTGAGAATCAAGACAGCAATACTCACTCCTTTCCCTGGGTGGCATCTGCCACAGCAATGCTGCTATTGTGAGCAACCCAAGCCAGCTGGTCTCCACTGGGGGAGAAGGAGACACTGTGAACCCAGCCTCCACTGTCCTTATGCTCCAGCAGTACCTCTCCAAAAGGCATTTTGGCCCCCCAGGCTGTTGGTCCAGGCTTATCCTCAATGTCCTTAATGTAGGCTGAGAAAACCCTGATAAACCATAAGGACATAATACATTTTATGAACATGATAACATTGGGTTGCCTGTCAAGCAATTGCTTTGATATTCAAACAATGAAATTTTCTCCTTTTCATCTTGATTTTCCTACCTGCAGTTTAAGTCTGCAGACCCAGCTGCCAGCAAGATATTGTTGGGATGCCAGTCCAAGCTCAGAACTGTAGAGCGCACAGACTTCTTAATGTGCTTACTCAGCCACCTGTAAGTAGGTTGGAAGTTTAAAAAATAAATAAATAAAGAGAGAGCGTTTCAGCTTGCCAAGGAACATGGCAGTAATCTGTGTATCAGGTAAGAATGTGGGGGTATTGCTTGGCTCTCTATCATGACTGATAGTGTTACCATTCTTACAAACAAACAAACAAACAAACAAAAAAAAAAAAAGCTTGAGTCAAAATGTGTTGAAGAAGGGGATATTTATGCTTGTATTGGACTGGCTCTGGTACCCCTCAAGCAATGGTAGCTGTATTTGATTTACAAATTTAAAAAAAATCCCAGTTTTCTAATGTTGGTGTTTAAGAAAAGCCTTATTTCAGACTCTGTCTGAAACTTTTCATTCTGCTGCTGCTCCTTTAAGGCTCCCTGGGCCACAAACCCCATTTCCTCTGATTGGCAAGCCCTCTGGAGGTCCTCCATCTGCCACAGGCAGAGCTACTGGCAGACCTTTATTTTCGAAATCCTTATGCCATGACCTCATCATTTCAGCAGGTCTCATCGAGCTCTTGTGCTATTTTTAAAAGGGACTGTTTTGATCATCTTACAGTTAGATTAAGGATTTTCTACAGCATATGAATACGTAGTGGATCATAAATTTCCCCATGTTTAGGACATCCTGCGTGACATGCCTTAAGTATGAGATAGCACAAAGCCCCTTCATTAAGAATCACCCAGTGGGCACATGATGTCAGTTCAAAATCAGTAAGACATCAAACACTGATATCAGATTGTCAACATAATTTGGTCAGAAACATAAATCAACATGACATCAATCCTTTAACATCAGTTTGATATCTGTCAAATGATTAACTTATTGATGTTATTTGGACATTACTTCTTTACTTCTTACTTACTTCTTCGAAGTTTCACCCAAATAATAATACTGATGTAATTTTGACATTGTTTCTATGTCAATCTTTTGCAAAAAAAAAAAAAAAAAAAAAGTTCATCACCATGAGTGAGGAGACAGTGGACATGAGAGCCTGCTGCACATAGTTATATTATGTAGGTCACACAAGCTGTCTTTACCCTTGGTTAGACCCTTGGTTAGACTTTTGGTTAGACTCTTGGTTAGACCCTTGGTTAAGCTCTTGGTTAGACTTTTGGTTAGACTTCAAATAAGACTCTTGGTTAGACTCTTGGTAAGACTCTTGGTTAATCTCTTGGTTAGACTCTTGGTTAGACTCTTGGTTAGACTCTTGGTTAGACTCTTGGTTAATCTCTTGGTTAGACTCTTGGTTAGACTCTTGGTTAGAATTTTGGTTAGACTCTTGGTTGGACTCTTGGTTAATCTCTTGGTTAGACTCTTGGTTAGAATCTTGGTTAGACTCTTGGTTAGACTCTTGGTTGGACTCTTGGTTGGACTCTTGGTTAAGCTCTTGGTTAGGCTCTTGGTTCGATTAGACTCTTGGTTAGGCTCTTGGTTAGACTCTTGGTTAGACTCTTGGTTAGACTCCTAGTTAGACCCTTGGTTAGACCCTTGGTTAGACTCTTGGTTAGACTTTTGGTAAGACTCTTGGTTAGACTCTTGGTTAGACTCTTGGTTCATCTCTTGGTTAGACTCTTGGTTAATCTCTTGGTTAAGCTCTTGGTTAGGCTCTTGGTTAGACTCTTGGTTAGGCTCTTGGTTAGACTCTTGGTTAGACTCTTGGTTAGACTCTTGGTGAGACTCTTGGTTCATCTCTTGGTTAGACTCTTGGTTAATCTCTTGGTTAAGCTCTTGGTTAGGCTCTTGGTTAGACTCTTGGTTAGACTCTTGGTTAGGCTCTTGGTTAGGCTCTTGGTTAGACTCTTCGTTAGACTCTTGGTTAGACTCCTAGTTAGACCCTTGGTTAGACCCTTGGTTAGACTCTTGGTTAGACTTTTGGTAAGACTCTTGGTTTGACTCTTGGTTAGACTGGGTGGCCTTGCCCTCAGCTTCTACCATTTGTCAGCAGCTAAGGTTGGATGTCAAGGAAATCATTAAGAATGGTATCTTCTTCTGTCAAACTGAAATGAATAAGCCTCTGAAAATATTGTAAGAGCAGTACATTGATTACCATATATAACTGTAATTTGTGGGGAAATACTGCTGGAGCAGCACAGACAGACTGTCTACACCACCAAATGTATACAGCTGGTCAACACCACAGACTGTAGGTAACTGTGGGGCACAGACAGATTGATTACCCTCACCCAGGTACAGCAGTGTCTCATATCCACTGTGTGCCCTCCTCAGTCAAAGTTAAATAACACATTGCATCCGACTCTAGAAAAATGCCCACGCTTCCACAAATACTGTTTTTTACTGTGATTTAGTGATGGGTTAATGAGGCTTTGAGAAGCTTTGAAGCATTTTTTTCAATCTATTTTTTCATCTAGTGGTCAATAAAATAAAGTGCAATCAACATGAGTTATTGGTACATGGATTGTTTGCAATTTGATTTGCCTGCACATTCCTGTTCGAGAACACCAAATGAGTACATGGTTTCAAGTGGACACACGAATAAGAATTAATCATCATATTACATAATAAAATTAGTATTAACTAGGTGGGGGTTTTGCTTTTGCGACTGGTTTTGAGCTTTTTATGTCTTGTCTTGTTTATAAAGTACTTTGGGGGGGCTTTTCATGCCTTTAAAGTGTTAAGCAGGGAAAATAGAAAGGACAGGGAGGGAAGAAGAGTGACGCTATCTAATGCATTCCCAGGCTGGACTTGAACCTGCACCGTCCAGCGCTGCTTTGAAGTGACCTAAGCCGTTATGGTATTTGTTTTCTTGTCCCTGGCAATGCATTTATAGATGAGATTTCCTCAACAGTTTTCGGATTAATTTGATTTCTCTTCTTTGAAACTATTCCTGCCATGGAAAAAAGTATTTCACACAGCACAGATGAGGCTGGTGGACACAGAAAGTGTTCGTAAAGGTTCGGGTACACTGTTTTGTGGGCGGCCCAGTATTTCTACGAGAGACTTCTATTAGTTCCAGGAGAAAACACTGAATAGGTTCTTCAGGTTCTCCTATCTCGGAGTACACTCGATCCGACCGCGTGATTACGATGACAGACCGAACTGATAAAGTGATTCATTGGTGCTTCAAACGTTACTCAAGTGTGTTGGACGTCACGTCATGTGACCAAACCATGCTTAGGCACAGTGGTTCGACACATTTGTCTCATGAGCAACTGTGCATGTGTTGGAGCCTCGGGTGTCCAAGGACCATCACTGCTGTGATTTAAAACAGTTGCATACCGTTATGGGTCTTTGTGTTTTCGCTTCAAATTTATCAGACCGTAGTGCAATGCTTACAACAGTATAACTGTATTACATTAAAAGGCAGATTGCAGCTGGAAATTGGCTGTAAATTAACAGCAGTTGCTTACAATGTAGATGAATGTTCAGTCTCACATGATCTTCATCAGGATTAACAGCTGATGAAGATTCTGTGAGACGGAAATGACCCAAATGAAGCCAATTATGTTTGAAATACAAGACGGTGTACGAGATCTTTGCTATTCTGTGTTTCATGTACATGATCTTTAAAATAGCAATTCTATAAAGTGCATTGTCTTCAGCAGCTGTTCTCAACCTGGGGGTCCTGACCCCAATGGGGTCCCAAGATGATTACTGGGAATTGCGAAATGATTTTGGAAAAAATTGACTGACATCAATTCACAAAATTTCAGGTGAGGTTGTTGAGGTTGTTTTCTACCTCTTTTTTCCCCAAAATTTGATGTATCAGCTAAGTTTGTAAAATCTGAACTGCAGTGTTTTACCTGAACAGGTTCAATGAGCAATTTTTCATCAACTCCTTCATATTTCACACTGCAAAAACTGAAATCAAAGCTAGTGTTTGTGTCTTATTTTTTGGTAAAAAATGTCCTTTTATTCCTACTATGAGCCACAGTCAACTGGCTAGTCCAGAAAAGTGTCTCATTTTGAGTTATTTAAAGACTAAAATAATGTCTTAAATTGCTTGAAACAAGTGAAAAAAAAATCTTCAAATGGAGATTTTTTTTTCTTTTGTTTGAGACATTAGGTGCATTTCAAGAAACTTTACAGGCAAATTTGGGTTATTTTTTTCAAAACTTGTTTCAAGCAAATCAGACGACATTTTTTCCCATGAATATTTTAGAACAAGACATTTTTCTGGACTTGTCTGTTGAATGTGGCTCATATTACGAATAAAAAGACAGTCAAGATTTATAAATAACTCAAAAATTTCTTTTACACAAATGGAAAGGGAGAAATGTTGACTTTTTCAGGTTTTGCAACATAGATGTTCAAAATGTAACCTGGGCTTTTTTTCAGCCCACTGTTTTGTTACAGGTCCCATATTATGCTCCTAGTCAGCAGTTTCTTACAGGTCTCAGAGGTCCTAGAATAGTCAATTTGAACTTTGTTGTCTAAAAAGATCAGTTTTTTCCTTCACTTCAGCCTGAAAACTTTCTCTGTTCAGCTCTACTGAGAACATGCTGTTTCTGTGGGCTGTCCCTCCTCCAGCACAAGCCACGTCCTCCTGCCTTCCAGAGAGGCCTCTCTGGGCGCAGGGAGGCAGGTAGCCAATCAAACTGGAGGAGGGAGGAGTAAGGGAGGCGTGTTTCCCTCCATGACGTCATGGAGGGCTTTTGTTCCAATCCACCCGTTTGAGCAGACATTTTCTGGAAAGTAGGGCAGGCAAGAGAGGGAGAGGAGAGAATTTTCTAATTTCAGGGGGGTTTGTAGACAGGCTGGGGATGCATTACTGTCAGAAAAGCATTCAAAATTGAATTTTGCATAACATGGGCCCTTTAAAGATTTAATGAGTATGTACTGATTTTTGTTTTCTTTAATTAAAAAGAAAACTGGTAAATACCAGGGGTCCCAGAAACCAGTGCATGTGAAATCGGGGGTCATGACTCAAAATGGTCGAGGACCGCTGGTCTACAGTGCTGTAATTGTAATCTGTTCTTCATCATCTACGCTGAGTTGTTGTGTTGCTGACCAACACGCGGTCTCTGGTAGAGAAGACACTGCAGAAGACCTGACTTCCTGGCTTGTGTCAGGTTCAAATCTGGGCACGCCTCCAAACACCTGTGTGCCTATGAGTGTCTCAGAGCACACTGTGAGGCCGGACTTTGGCTTATGGTGACATCAGGGGAAAAAATTGCAAACAGCTAGGTTGAAGCAGATTGGCTGATGTTGGTTGATGTAATTTCTTCATGAATAATTAGACTGAGAGTTTAATAGCTTCATGCTGGTTACCAAGTCTTTTGTCTGTTATCATCCCTAAAGCAAGAAAAAAAATATCACACCCACTGAGTAGTTTTATTGGGATATCAATGTGACATCAATTTAACGCCTTATTTGCAGACATCAAATCAATGACAGTTTGATGTAAAATATTGTGATTAACAATGTATGATGCAGTAATTTGATGTGAGATTGATCCTTTGGTTGGACCTTTTTACAACTATAAGGAGGTCAAAGCTTCTGTAGGCTCTTTATCGTGGTAGTCAAAACTTGACTAATCTTCAACATCAAATTGATGACATGTTGCCCGCTGGGCGGTTTAACCTTCTACTGTACCATTATTATTATTCTTTTGCTGTTTATGAACTGCTCACCAGTCATTCTCTTTCTCAAAGTAGCAGACAGAGATGATTCGAGCTCCGCTGCCCAAAGCAAACTTGTTCTCCAGTGGTGACCACTTCACACAGCTGGCTGCACGGTTGATTCTCACCAAGACCAGGGTGGGCTTCCATGCATCATCCTTTAGAGTCCACACATAGGCATTACGGTCAGAGGCACATGTCACAATACGGTTGGACTCTGGGGCCCAATCAATGCCTGTTGAAGACATTGAAAATCTATATTCAAATGTCAAATGATCAACAATTGATATAGGGCTTTCTGTTGAGGTGTATGTTTAATAGGGGATGTCACTTTCACTAATGCAAAAAAAGAGCCAAAATAAAAATGTTGTAGTTTGAATTGTGCTGTTAAAAACACCTATTATTATGATATGAGTTTCACACAAAATTGTTAAGGTGTACTAATTGTTGAGGTGTTTTAAAGTTTTAATTTCCAAAATGAAACTGTGGGATCTTCACTTTGGCTTTTACATTGTGGTGTCCAGACCATGTCACAGAAATGACGCATACCAAAAACAGACAGGTTTCTTGGCAGGATATACTCTACCACAAATAACTCACTTATAGCAACCCAAAGCTCCTTTACCTGTGATTCGTCCACTATGCTCTGTTAACTCATGGATTTTGATCCACTCTTTGCCTTTCTTCTCGTAGATTATTGCCACATTGTTGTTAGGACTCACTGCAATCTCTGTGGAGCAACAAACATCATTGTTGTTTCAATCATTTCAAATCGTCCAAATACAATGAAATATTTTTGTTTTGTTTTGTTTTGTTGTGGAGAGTAATTGAAAAATAATATCATAAAATTTTAGTTAGTTTATTTATGGGGGACATAGGCAGAGTACCGAACTGTCTCGACGATCGTACCGACTACTGAGTAATTCTTGGAAAGGTGACGATTTTCAAATGTCGAGTGACTAAACTTCTGTACAATTTTTACATCTATTCGAACTACACTTCACATATTTGGTTCTGTCACCTTACGTAAAATTCACAAGTTGTTATTATCTAGCATCAAGTACATAAACAGCTCTACTCATCCTGTGGTCCAGCTCTGAAGCAATGCACTTAGACAGTTTCCTGTATCGATAATCAAATCCCCTTCTTCTGTCTGTAATGTAGCTCTAATGCATTGAAGAGAAAAAAAATCTGCATTCTGAATACAAGCATAATATCTCAGCCTGTATCCCACAGGCTACAGAGACAGAAAACAGCAATATGACATACCTGCACATATATGTGCATGTTTTTGTCTCTCCAGAAGGAAATTTAGCAAGGTACTTAGGGTTTACTGGTTCACCTACGGGTCCTATCTTTGTTCCAGGCGTGGCAAGAGAGAGGCTCCAGGCCAAAACTGTGCTGCAACATGCCTGAACAGAGGTCGACAAGGTTGCTGGAATGTGGATGTGATCACGGCTGCAGATGTGCAGGTCTCAGTGCGAGTGCAGGGATATGCTGTGTAGAGACAGATTTTTAAAAGCCAAAAGTGCTGTAGATTTGACCACAAGATTATGGAAGCAATGAATTATACACTTTTATCTTATCTTCATCACATTAACCTGTACTGTATTCATCTCAGTAAGGATGACTACCTGAAGTCTTTTAAAAATGAGGAGATGTGCTGGCTCCACAAGGCAAGAGTAATAAATCCAAGATAAGAACATACCTTTATCAGGTGTGGCACTGCTGCACAAACATTATTAACATACTGTAACATCAACCAACTTTTGATTCCCTCTCCAGTGGTAACCTGGTTCTTACCTTGATCATTTGATACAAATAGGAGGCTAATCCTTATCCTTTGTCATCACATAGTAAGGAAAAGAAGAAGCTTCTGACTAACCATTGAGGAGATTTTGTGCCAAATATTTTACTATCTCATTTGTCAAGACATAAGTTTGACTTTGAGTGTCTGTTATTTCTTGGTTTCCCAGCAGGAGAAACCAAGAAGAACAACTAATAGACAACAATAGACAGATTTGCCAAGATTTCTGCAATGGAAGGAGAATTTACTTTCCCCACCAGTTTAGCAGTAACTGCAATGAGCATGCAGATAGAAAAAAACAATATCAGGTTGATTCTTACCTTTGCTAAAAAAATTGTGGTCAGTTGAATTGAATTTGAGGTGTTGGTGAGAGGTGGAGGGCTCTATCCGTGGACTCTGGGCAGTCGACACGAATGGAGCAATACAGTCTGTGTCAGGAAGTAACTGTGGTATTACTGAAACGAGGCAGAGAAAGGTGGGTGTGTCTGTGAAGAGCTGTTGAGCAAGCATCTCCTCTTGAGCAAGTCAGTATGAGCCATAATAGTTTGTTCTCTACCAGCAGGAGAGTTTATGCACCCTCTGATGCATTAACAGGTAGTCAAGCAAGAAAACTGGGGTTAGTTTTAGTAGTTAGTAGCCCAGATTATCTGCCCAGCCTGGCCAGGTCAGGCTGGGCATAAGGAAGCATCATTTTTCAAATGTTTGCTGCTTGTTGACTAAATGATAAGATGCTTTGTATAAAATATTATGGAATCCTGGTTACACATGACCAATTTGACCAATCCACCAATAGCATAAGTCACTAGTTTGAAGAGATGTTGCACAATAGGCCAACATGAAAGATAGCTAGACAAATTACACTTCACTGCATCAAATGCACATGTTAAAACTGAAGAATGGTAATGAGAGAATATGAAACAAAATTTTAAAAAGCATTTCAAAGAGCTGAAAATGTTGACTATGCAAGATTTAAAAAGGATTAAGAGTAAAAGCAGAAGCAGAAAAAATAATTGAAGTGGTAGAAATAGAAGTTAAAGCAGTAGAAGAGGCAGTAGTAGTAGAAGTAGTGTAAGTAAGAGATAATATGCAGGCTCAACATTAAAAACTTAAGGTAACAATTCGCATGGATCTTTTTAAGTTGTTTCAACTTGACCATGACTGTTAGTGCCACAACACTTCTCTAGTCAGGTAAACTCTTATTCTTTGGTACAAACAGCATGTTTTCTTCATACTCTACAAGCTTATTTAAGTTGAATCTACTTAATTTTAGTTGTGTAAAAACTATTCCATATAGTTATTCTTTGGAGTTGAGCCCTTAAATATGGTGAATTGTTCTCTTCAGACTGGGGCTTTCCCTGCTGCCGTTAAAACAGCAGTAGTGAGAGCCCTTCTGAAAAAAAACAGTTTGGATCCCGATGTTCTTAATAACTACAGACCAGTGTCCAACCTACCATTTTTAAGCAAAATTTTAGAAAAACTTGTCTTTATTCAGTTTAATGATGTCTAAATAACCACTCAGTTTTTGAGAGATTCCAATCTGGATTTAGGATGAACCACAGTACAGAGACTGCCTTACTGAAGATCGTTAATGATCTCAGGTGTAACTTAGATGCAAACAAGCTTACAGTCCTCGTGCTACTGGATCTTAGCGCAGCTTTTGACACAGTAGATCACAGGATCCTTTTAGACAAACTAAGACACCTGGTGGGCCTCTCTGGTACTGCCCTTCAATGGTTCAGTTCCTATCTCTCAGATCAGAAATTTTCAGTAAGTCTTGACACGTGCTCCTCAGGAATCCATGTGGTGTGCCCCAAGGCTCAATTTTAGGCCCCATACTTTTTTATTTGTACATGCTCCCTCTGGGAAGTGTCATCAGGAGGCGTGGTGTTGTTTTCCACAGTTATGCAGACGACACACAGCTGTACATCTCCATGTCTCCTGATGACACAGGACCAATTGATGCCCTTTTTAAATGTATCTTAGAAATTAAATCTTGGATGGCAGAAAACTTCCTGCAGCTCAACCAGGACAAGACTGAGGTTTTAATCATCGATCCTAAGGCTCAGGGAGAGAATTTACGATCTAAACTACAAACACTGGGTTTAAACCCATCCAATCAAGTTAAGAATCTGGGCGTCATCTTTGACTCTGAGCTCAGTTTTATTCCCCACATTAAAAATATAACAAAAACAGGATTTTATCATTTTAAGAACAAAGCCAGAGTCCGCCCCTTTCTTTCCCAAGCTAACACAGAGACCCTAATGCATGCTTTTATCTCCACTCCTATTGATTATTGCAATGCCCTGCTTTCTGGTCTTCCTAAAAGAAACATCTCAAGTTTACAGCTCTTACAGAACTCAGCAGCTCGTGTGCTGACGAAGACCAGAAGGCAGGAGGCATATAACACCGGTTTTAAAATCACTGCATTGGCTCCCTGTGTGTTTTAGGATCAATTTTAAGGTTCTTTTTTTTTTTTTTTTTAAGATATTTTTTTGGGCTTTTCTGCCTTTAATCAGATAGGGGAGGACAGTGGATAGAGCAGGAAATGGGGTGAGAGAGTGGGGAGTGACATGCGGGAAACAGGCCACAGGTGGGAATCGAACCCGCTCGAGGGCAAGCCTCCTGGTGCGCGGCCAGATCCACTAGGCCATCTGTGCCCCTTAAGGTTCTTTTAATGGTTTTTAAGTGTCCTAGGGGTCTTGGACCTTCTTATCTCTCAGAGTTGCTTCTACCATATGAAACTGAGATCCCCCTGCACTGGTCTTTTAAAAATACCCAAAGTTAAAAGTCATACTTTCAGTGAGGCATCTTTTCAATACTATGGCCCCCGTCTGTGGAACAGCCTGCTGGAGGACCTGAGGGCCGCAGAGAACGTTCACATTTTTAAAAGCAAGCTCAAAACCCACTTATTTAATATAGCTTTCACTTAAGGTTTTATTTATTTACGTATCTATTCATTCATTATATATATGTATTTACTTATTTATTCATTTTCTTTCAAAATGTATCTACTTTTATTTATTCAATTTCTGATCTTACCCTTCTTTTACATATTTATATACTTAGTCTATTTTAACTGTGTGTATTTATATTTTTAATGGTTTTATGTTTTTATCTTTTCATCCCATTTCCAGTGTTTCCTCAGAGGGGGCCACTCTGTGCTGGGGGGCTGTGCTTTGCTCTGGCTGGGTTGTCTCTACCTCATGATCATCAGCTTGGTCAGGTGAGGGGTCTGCAGTTGTGCTTTGCTGCTGTGGGCCCCTCCCTGGCCTGTACCTAGGTGTTAGTGGGGGTGGAGCCATATCTGCACTGTGGGCCGTGTGCAGCCCCCCAGTGCAGATATGGCCTCCTGCGTTTCCTGACCTGGCTCCTCTGTACTCAGCCACATGTTTCTAAAGCCTTGTTATCTCTCTGTGTGTGTGTGTGTGTGTGTGTGTGTGTGTGTG
>RPOG01003377.1:7365-65211 GCA_008086565.1 Thalassoma bifasciatum
TGTGTGTGTGTGTGTGTGTGTGTGTGTGTGTGTGTGTGTGTGTGTGTGTGTGTGTGTGTGTGTGTCAGCTGCAGAGTGTGGCGTCACTAAAGGTCACCATCCAGCAGAGCAGCGAGAGCAGAGAGTTCGGACAGACGGACAGGACGACGGACAAACAGACGGGTGGATTCCACTGTCACGTGTGTAACCTCACCTGTCGCTCTGTGCAGGTGAGAACACACCTGTATCTTTACCTGTGTGAGCCAGTGACGTAATTAAGTCTCGTGTCTGAGTCACCAAAATAAAATCTGATTGGAGTAGCCCAAGTCCTGGAAAAGTCCTTGGAGCATGACACATGAAAATCACCTAGTGGGGCTTTAAATATCTAACTTTTAGTTTATTAAATATTCAGGTAAATAAAGTTGAGGTTTAGTTCAGGACAAGGAATTCTGCTGTTTGACTCCAAATGATCAACTACATAAACTGACTGTGTTTGATTTTGACTTGCAGAAAACAGAATCAATGAATGAACATTAGAGTTTGTTGATGTGAATTTTACAGTTAAGTACAGAGTCTTTATTGGAGAAATTGACTTAATTACACAGACTTTCATTATAGTGTATACAAGAAATGCTTTATTACACCACACTCCATCCAAAATACAAGAAAAACCTTTTATATGACAAGCACATTCTGTTAAGTGGTTGGAGAGTCGGGAAAAACAATGTCACAACCACCACAAGAAAAAAGCTTTTTTAGGCTTTTTTTTTTTTAAGGGCCGTCCCTGTGAGGATGGTACCACTCACGAAGTTTGATATTTGGGTTATATTTGTGTTTTATACCACATCAATTAACTGTTTTTTTAATACAGCACCTTTCATACAAATAAAATGCAGTTCAAAGTGCTTCACAGTGATTTAACAAAAAATTCATAAAAACCATGCAAAATAGATAAGGGCAAAAATAGTATATTTTACAGTAGAGACTAATACAAGAATACCCTTAATATGAAAAGCACATCCTGTTTAGTGGATGGAGAGTCGGGAAAAACAATGTCACAACCACCACAAGAAAAAAGTTGTAATAGGCATTATTATCTTTAAGGGCCGTCCCTGTGAAGATGGTACCACTCACGAAGTTTGATGTTTTGGTTATATTTGTGTTTTATATCACATCAATCAACTTTTATTTATACAGAACCTTTAATACAAATAAAATGCAGTTCCAGTGCTTTACAGTGATTAAACAAAAATTTCACAAAATACATACAGAACAAAAAAAGGGCAAAAATTGTATAAGGAGGAAAAGATCTTAAAATAGAGACCAATGCACACCACTAAAACATATTTTAAAGGTTAAAAAATAATGAAAAAGGAAAGATATTAAATAGAAATAAGGTTGTAAATAGGTAAGATAGATAAATAGGACAAAATAAGTAATTATAAAGGGTAAGAATGAGAGCGGTGTACAAATAAATAGATAAAAGCACCAAGAGAAAAGATGATAAGATAAAAGATCGATCTTCAATAAGATTATAAAATGCAGTGTAAGTAGTTTAATTTTAAAGAAGGTGCTTTTATTTTGAAATTCCATTCCAATAACAGAGCAGAGAAAAGGCACTTAAGCATTACAGCGTGTGAGTTCAATGCCACAAAAAACGCAGCAAAATAAACTTTTTTAAGAATTTCCTGGGTCATTTCTGTGAAGATGGAAACACTCGGTCAACTCCTCTCGTTTTCTTAATTTTCTAGATATTCATTTTTCACACATTGAACATTTTGCTCCAGATTTGCCAGCATTAGCCGTAAAATCTTAAAGAGCAAAACAGAAACAGTTGCACCTCCTTTGACATTTTACCACACACTGTTTCTGTGCACGTACGCAGGTAAACAAACACACCTGTCCCTTAAAACTGTCGTGCAGGTTTTCCAGGATCACATGACGACACCAGAACACCTGAGGAAGATGAACGAGATCACACACTCCATCTGCGTGAACACACACACGCTGCAGGACAGGTAAACACACGAACACACACCGTCTCTGGTGATAAAGGTTTTTTTTTTTTTTTGAGCTGTTCTGTCTTTGTCCTGCAGGGGGCGCCGTCCTGACGCCCAGCGCTGGTGTGACACCTGTCAGACCCACTTCAGCGGTGACGTCATCCTCCACCGACGGACGAAACAACACAAAGTGAGAGCTGATGACATCACAGACATGGCTGGTTCTCATTGGTTCTCCTCACGACTGAAACGTTTTTCTCTTCTTTCTCTGCAGTCGTGTAAACAGATGTGTCGTCCTTTCTGCCCCGTGTGTAAACGTCACTTCAGGACGCCGAGGAAGTTCGTGGAGCACATGAAGTCTGCAGAGCACAAACAGCAGGTCAGCAGGGGGCGCTACACAGGATGCCTTTTTATTATAGGTTATTTCTTTGGGCTTTTTAGGTCTTATTTGGACAGAAGAGAGGAAAGTGGATAGAGTAAGAAACAGGGTAAGAGTCAGGACATGTGGGGAAGTGGCCACAAGTTGGATTTGAACTTTGTTTTCTAATTACAATTATTTTTTTCGAAATTGAAATTGCGATTTTTTTTTTCTTCCCCTTTTTGTTGGTGGTTTAAGCCTTTTTACACAAACTTTTGCTGTTTTTTCTTTACTCCTCCTCACATTTCTCCTTTATTTTTCCCTTACTTCTCCTCTATGAACTCTTTTTTGGTTCTTTTCAATGTTCACTTTATTTTCTGTGAATTACTTTGTAGCATTGTTTTGTAAAGTGCTTCATAAATGAAATTATTTTTATTATTATTATATTGAAATGCTGAGCATCAACGTACTGCATTTGCTAAAAAGGAAATGTGCCCCCCCCCTAGTTGTTTTTATTATTATTATTGTTATTATTATTGTTATTTTCATCAGTATTACCATTATAAGTATATGTATTATAAGTATTAGCATGAAAATTAATATTCTATTATTATTATTTTATTATTATTATTACTATTTTTATTATTATTTTTTTTAATTATAATTATTATTATTATCAGTATTACCATTATTAGTATTACCATTATTAGTATTAGCATGAAAATTATTATTCTATTATTATTATTATTATTATTACTATTATCAGTATTACCATTATCATTATTATTTTATTATTATTATTATTATTATTATTAGTAGTAGTAGTAGTAGTATTACCATTATTAGTATTAGCATGAAAATTATTATTGTATTATTATTATTATTATTATCAGTATTACCATTATTATTATTATTATTATTATTATTATTATTATTATTATTATTATTATTTTGTTTTTTATTATTATTAATCACTAAAATTTTAGCTTTTTTTGGACCATTTTTGCTACTTTCTTATTCCAAGGTTTAATCTCAATTTCTGCCCTTTTTCACCATTTTTGCTGCTGTTTTACCCTTTGTTTCTACTTTCTGTTCATATTGCCACTTTTCTCCTGATTTCCACCCATTTTTGCTGCTTTTTGACCATTTTTGCCACCTGAAACTTAGTTCCAAGATGAATTTTTGCTTTTTTTTTTGCCACTTTTCACCAGTTAGGTAGTTTCTCTTTCACAGGTAGTTTTTTTAACACTGTTGCTCTTTGGTTGAACAGGTTTGAGTAAAAATGATGTACAGCATAAAACATCCTCTGCCAAAATTGTGTTTCCTATTCTGACGCATTTGAGGTTAAGAGAAATTTTGCACTTTCTGGGATTAAAATATTGCAGCAGATTCAGTCTCATTTATGATTAATTGCTCAGCCATAATTCACATGTGATGATCGTCCTTCAGGTGCAGCTGGAGGCTCCTCAGGAGGAAGAACTGATCATCGTAGACGCTGTCGGCTGCTTTGAGGATGAGGAGGAAGATGAAGAGGAAGAAGAAGAAGAAGAAGAAGTGGAAGTGGAAGTAGAAGAAGAAGACGGTGAAGGAAAAGAGGAAAAGTTGGAGGTAAAAGCGTCCTGACGTGTGATAAAGCTCAGAGAAAACAAACCGACTCAGTGCACTGCAAAAACGGAAATCTAAGCAAGTCATTTTGTCTTATTTGTAGTAAAAATTGTCTTATTGTTTTTAATTTGAGCCACATTCACCAGACCAGGTCATAAAAATGTCTTGTTTCAAATTTTTTAAGACAAAAATGAGGTGTAAATTGCTTGTAACGAGTTGAAAAAATCTGCCAACAAAAATTTCATCAAGTACATACAAAAGAGATAAGGGTATATTTTACAGTAGAGACTAATGCACACCACTAAAACATTTTTTAAAGGTTAAAAAATAATGAAAAAGCAAAGATATTAAATAGAAATAAGTTTGTAAATAGGTAAGATAAATAAATAGCACAAAATAAATAACAATAAAGGGTAAGAATGAGAGAGATGTATAAATAAATAGATAAAAGCACCAAGAGAAAAGATGATAAGATAAAGACAAACCGACTCAGTGCACTGCAAAAACTGAAATCTAAGCAAGTCATTATGTCTTATTTGTAGTAAAAATTGTCTTATTGTTCTTAATTTGAGCCACGTTCACTAGACCAGGTCATAAAAATGTCTCATTTCAAGTATTTTTAAGACAAAAATGAGGCGTAAATTGCTTGTAACAAGTCACATTCAACTGTCAGTTCCAGAAAAATGTTCTGTTTCGAGTCATTAAAAGACAAAAATGAGGTCTGAAATGTTTGTTACCCGTCAAAAAAATCCGCCAATAGTGTGAAGAAAAACTTTTAGCAGATTTTTTTGACTTGTTACAAATAATTCAGGCCTCAATTTTGTCTTTAAATGACCTGAAACAAGACATTTGCCGGTTGAATGTGGCTCATTTCAAGAATGATAAGACAAATTCTTCTAAAAATAAAACATAATGACTTGCTTATACTTCAGTTTTTGCAATATTTATGTCACAAATAAGTCTTAACAGGAGCCACATTCACCTGAAGTGTCCAGAAAAATATCTTATATTGAGATATTAAGATGCAAAAATGAAGCCTTTGCTCCAAATAAGGTTAGAAAAAAAATATTTTTAGCTTTTTGTATTAAGACATAAGACAAAAACTGAAATCTAAGCAAGTCTTTATGTCTTATTTTTAGAAAAACATGTCTTATTTCTATTGATTTGAGCCACATTCACCAGAACAGGTCATAAAAATATCTTAATTCAAGTTTTTTAAGACAAAAATGAGGTGTAAATTGTTTGTAACAAGTCAAAAAAATCTGCCTATGGGATAAGACGAATTCGCCGGGAAGTTTCTTGAAATTAGAAAGATGTCTTAAAACAAGAGTCTTTTATCTTATCCCATTGGCAGATTTTTTTTTTACTTGTTACAAGCAATTGATGCCTCATTTTTGTCTTTAAAAAACTTGAAATGAGACATTTTTAGGACCTTGTCTAGTAAATGTGGCTCAAATCAAGAATAGTAAGACAAATTTTACTAAAAATAAGACATAAAGACTTGCTTAGATTTCTGTTTTTGTCTTATGTCTTTATACAAAAAGCTAAAAATAATTTTTTTCTAACCTTATTTGGAGAAATTCAGGCTTCATTTTTACATCTTAATATCTCAAAATAAGATATTTTTCTGGACACTTCAGGTGAATGTGGCTCCTGTTAAGACTTATTTGTGACATAAATATTGCAAAAACTGAAGTATAAGCAAGTCATTATGTTTTATTTTTAGAAGAATTTGTCTTATCATTCTTGAAATGAGCCACATTCAACCGGCAAATGTCTTGTTTCAGGTCATTTAAAGACAAAATTGAGGTCTGAATTATTTGTAACAAGTCAAAAAATCTGCTAAAAGTTTTTCTTCACACTATTGGTGGATTATTTTGACGGGTAACAAGCATTTCAGACCTCATTTTTGTCTTTTAATGACTCGAAACAGAACATTTTTCTGGAACTGATGGTTGAATGTGACTCATATCAAGAAAAATAAATCAATTTTAACTAAAACTGAAATAAAATGACTTGATTAGATTTCAGTTTTTGCAGTGTATATGTTATAAATGAGTCTTAACAGGAGCCACATTCACCTGAAGAGTCCAGAAAAATATATTATTTCAAGATATCAGAGACAGAAATGAGCTTTGAATTGCTCCAGATGTGGTTTTCAGTTTTTTATATTAAGACATTGTTGTTATAAATAAGAAAGATGTCTTAAAACAAGAATCTTTTATCTTATCCCATTGGCAGATTTTTTTTTTAACTTGTTACAAGCAACTGATGCCTCATTTTTGTCTTTAAAAAACTTGAAATGAGACATTTTTATGACCTTGTCTAGTAAATGTGGCTCAAATCAAGAATTGTAAGACAAATTTGACTAAAAATAAGACATAATGAGTTGCTTAGATTTCAGTTTTTGCAGTGTGTGTGTTTTTGTGTGTGTGTGTTACAGGCTCCACACACACAGGAGACTGACGCAGAAGAATACGACCCTCACACCCCCTGCGGTGCGTACCTGAGCCTCTGTGTCACCTGAACTTTTCCACCTGAGAGAAACAAACAAACTTCTGTGTCTCTGCAGGCGACGCTTTCATCGTTCCTGTGTCTGGATTCCTCTGTCGACTCTGTAACAAGTTCTTCCACAGAGAGACGACGGCGAGACACACACACTGCAGGACGCACACACACTACCTCAACCTCCAGGTAACACACACACACACACTTGGGCTGAAAATTTGCAAAAATGGGCCAATGGTGATTTTTTTTTCCCCCTTAAATTGCAGTTGATACATCTTGCGATTATTTCCAGGTTCTTTATCTCATGTTTTTAAACAAACACAAACAATAACTCACTCTGAATTAAAAAAAAAAAAATCGATATTACATAGATAAAAGAAGAAATACTTGAAGGGGGTGAGATTTTTTTTTTTTTTTTTTGATCAAATTTTTCATTTTATTCTTTTTTGAACACAATTATAAGTGTGTATGCTCACTACAAAAATATATTGCAAATTTTACAAATATAAACTCACATAACTTCAAAAAGCAAGTATACAAGTATATAATTGTAGTAAAATGAGAAGTTAGAGCAATGACAAAAAAATAAAGAAATAAAGAAATAAAGAAGTAAAATATAGGTGTAAAAAAAAAGAAAAAAAAAAAAATATATATATATATATATACACACACATATATGCATAAACACATATAGCACCAAACATACATAATTATGTTCAGTTGCCTACATGTACTGACACACACGTTAAAACATGAACATAAATATAAAATAGCAAAAAGTAAAAAAGAAAATAAATAAATTAAAATAAAATTAAAAAAGAAAAAACACACACACAACACAAAATAGAACCACCCCATTCCCTGAATCCAGTATTGCAGTCTCTATTGATATGTTAAATCTTAAACTAGGTTTTTTTTATTAATTATTCTAATTTTATTTAAGTAAAACACACATTTAGGGGGAGAAAAGCAGGATTTTTAATTTTTTTTCCTCTTAATCCCAAAAAAATTGAATACACGTGAAAGACTTTGGTTTTTTTCTCAAAATATAAGTAATGTATTTAATATCTTGGAACTCTAAAGTGCGACACTCTACGAATAATTTACAAGTTGATTCACAATATTTTACAGACTCATTTTATACAGAGTGAATTATTTTAAACCTTTATTTCTTGAAATGTTGGTGATTATGGCTCACATGTAACAAAAAGCCTGAATTTTACCTCTTAGAAAATTAAGATTTTAAACAGAAATGTCAGACATGTGTAAGGTTTGTTCTTTTTCTTTGCTACTTGTGACTATTTCTGCCAATTTCAGTCACTTTTCACCCGAATTTTCTGACATTTCTGGACCATTTTTGATGTTATTTCCCATTTTAACTCCCAATTTTCAACTCTTTTCACCTACTTCTGCTGCTTTATGACAATTGTTGTGACCTTAAACTGAGTTTTAATACTACTTCTTGCTGTTTTTGCCACTTTTTTACCACTTAAACTGTTTAGAATATTGCAGCATATTTTGATTCATTTATTTGTGATTTATTCATTACCCAACAAACACCAAGACGGTGCAATGATAAAATTAAACCGATTTTTCTTCTCCTTCAGAGTCACAGAGCTCAGAAAAAACATGGAGAAGAGGAAAGATCCGCTCTGACCTGACATGGTATCCCACAATGCATCTGTGTATCACCAGTATGAACAGGGATTCGTCACTTTCAACCTGAACCAGAGGCGACGTCAGAAGAAGGAGAAAAACTGGACTTTTGCTCGGTGGCTCCTGCCCGCGGCGCCAAAAGAACCAAAAACTGGTTAAACTGGCCTGAAACTCTCCAGACCTACAGACGAGCAGAGGCCGCTGTCAAAGATACTTGTTTATTATTTTATTAGATGCTGAATTTAATGTTTCTTTTCTATGAAATAAATGCTGGAACATTTCCCTCTGTGTGGAATGAATCTCTGTAATTATTTTTTATAATAAATCAAAGCTGCTCTGAGCTTCTGACATTATTCTGATGCAACAACCTGTCGAGATGTTGAGCAGGAAAACATGAAACTCTGACGTGAAAATGCACTTTTACAGATAAACTGCAGATTTAAGGTAGTTCCCGTCTTTTCTCAAAATATAAATAAAACTTCAACTGAGATTTTTAGGCATTATTTTTATTTTTACAGAAGAGAAATATATTTATCTTCTTTCATCTAAGCATGAAGTGAGGCATTATTGTGGAAGCATCTGTCTGCCTATTAGAAAAATAAAAATGGGGACAAGGCTTTGTTGGAATTTTTTTTGGACCAAATTAAGCCAAAATTTCACAATAATAAAATTCATTTTGAGATACAAGTTGAATTTCTGAGATAGAAAGTCAAAATTGTGAGATAAATAGTCAAATTTTTGGTGAAAAAAAGTCAAAACTTTGAGATTAAAAGTTGGAATTTTTGGATATCATGGTAAAAGATATGAGAATTTTTTTTTAATTTATATTTATTTTATTTTTTGTAATAATAGAGTCAAAATTATAAGAAAAAATACAAATTTCTGGGACGAAAAGTTACATTTTTTTAATAAGTTCAAATTTTCCCTGATGAAACATCACAATTTTTAAATAACAAAGAGATTAAAAGTCAAAATATGAGGGAAGAAGTAAAAGTTTGAAGATTATGTCACCAATGGGCGCGGATGGCCTCGTGGATATAAAGTCGAAAATATTGTCGAAATAATGCAATAAAGTAATAAATGTCAGGAAAAGGGTTCAAAATAAAAGATATAAGTAGAAATTTAGACTTTTCATCTCAATATTTCAACTTTTTGTCTCAAAATGTGATTTGGTATTGTGCAAAAGAATAAAAAAAAATCATGACAAAGCCAGTTTTTTTTGCCTATATTTTGTGGAAAAGGGCTTCTGTACATTATTTATGTTTACATTATAGAAAATGTTTTCATTAATTCATGTAATTTAAAGTCACAATATTTTGAGATTATATAGCCAAAGTGAATTGGATAAAATATATTTTTGAGATAATATAGTGAAAATAAGAAAAAAAAAGTCATAATTTTTAGATAAAAGGTCAATACTTTGAGATTATAGGAGGGAAAAGTCGATTTATTGAGATAATGGGGTCCCACCCATGTTTTACATGTGTTGAATGACAAATAAAACTCCTTGAAAAATAGTCATTTGGGGCAGAGGGTTCAACAAGTAGCAGTAAAAAGATAAACACTTTCAGAAGGACAGGCTTATAGATTTGCAGATAAAACTTATTGTTCACAGTTTTGAGGCGGTTGTCCCCTATGATACCCAAAAGTGTCTAGTACATTACAGTTCTTAAAAAATAGGTTTATTTGCAAATATGAGAGAAACTTAATAACCTTCCAGGTGTTTCACTGGGTTCCTAAGATGTGTCTGGTTGATGAAATACTCTGAGTCCTTGAGGGAGTTTCAAAATTTAAGTTCCAAAATTGTGTTTTCATAATGGTCGCCTCAGATGATATTTCATATAATGAAATTATTCCAATAACATTTGTTTGTATATAATGATAAAAATGTCAGTCAATGCAAAACATGTTAGAAATTATGTCAAATGAGGCAATAGATATATTCAAATTTATTTAAAGTGATTTTAAAGCAGTTGTCCAAGTAGAAGTTGAGGCTGATGGTTGCCCCACATGATGTTTTGACACTTCAGATAGCAGAAAAATTACCAGTAACTAAAATGTTCTGAGAAATTAGAATGACTTTGTACACAGGGAAGGTCAAATAGATAAATATTGTATAAATGGAAAAAATTTAGTTGGACAAAAAAAAAAGTAGGCGTCACATCATTGACCCATTTACTTGTAAAGTCATGGAATCCTACGGCTGAATGACAGCTATTTATTATATCAGCTAATAATAACATAACCCGTGTCAGTATCAGCATCAGATTCACACTAATCTGTTTCACTATGTTTCAATTCTGTATTTTTCTGCCCCCCAACATTACCGCGTGTGAGGAAACTCTCAATGATCAGTGATGCTTAAATAAGGATTTGTCAGTTTTCTCAAGAGGAGATATCAAAAACAAAAAAATGCTTGAAATTATTTGACATAAAGTTAAAATTTTGAGATTAAAAAGTCAGATTTTTTGCATTGAAAGTTGACGAGGTTATAAGTAAAAAATCTTTAGATATTAAGCCAATTTTTTGGGGGGGGGGGTTAATTTTTTGAGATTTTAGGTCAAAATTTCAAGATAAAAAGTAGAAATAATGACTTTAATGAAATTCATTTTACATTTCATCTCTGAATTTTGACTCTAAAAGGATAAAAATGTCCCTACAAAGCCAGTTTATCCATTTTTAAATATTTATAACTTGTGAGGAATGTCTTTTATACACTATTTTTGTTTACATTATAAAAAATGTTCACTTCAAATAGAAAAGGAGTGTTTCAAATGAATGTTGGGGTTGTGAAGCTACTTTATCAGTTTTTTTATATGGTCCCACTAAATTTTTTTCATGTTTTAATCAAGTTTCCTTTATATTCCTGTGTGTTAAGCTTCTGTGGTCTCAGACTCCCAGTCCACGTGGCATGTGTCACCGTGTTCCCACCACAGGGGGCGCTGTCCCCACTCAGCGCAGAGGATTGTGGGTCGGAGGAGGCAGAAGCTGAGCAGCATCATCATCATTTCACACCGACACCGAGACTTTTCCTGGACTTTAACCCGAGCTGGAAGCCTTTTCTTCCCCGCTCTGAAGTGCCTGAACAGCGGAGAGAGATGGCGCGCGGAGACCTGATGGGTCAGGCGGAGGACGTGGCCGACCAGGTGAGCTCCTGAGCCGGGCACAGACACGGCTGAGACCCCGGTAACCAGCTGGAAGTCTGGATGTCCTACCCTGCTACCAAACCACATTAAAAACCAGGATATTTACAACGCGTTCACAATTTACACATAATATCTCTAAAACCTGTTAAATTCGGCAAAGAAAAAATTAATAACACGGATAAACTTTTACAAACTTTTATTAAAAATCACTACACCTTAATGGGGCTGATCTTCATCTTGGGTGTAGCTCCTACAGGAATTGCGAAATTAAACCTGGCCAACACCTTTATTGTGAAATTAATCTGTGCCGAATTGAAGATTTTGTTCCAGGCTTTAACTTTATACCGTTTAAAATTTCACAAAATCAACTAATAATTAGAAACTAACAAGAAAACCTTAAATTATCATATTTTCAGATGGAGTCTTGTGCACTGCATCATGAAGATTTGTATTTTTTAAACTTTGCCCAAAATAGAAAATGCTCTTTTTTTAATGAAGCACCTTTAATACTGAAATGAAAACTGGTTATAAATTACTACTTAACTGCTTTTAATCGTTTTTAATGATAAAATATATAATACAGGAAAGAGACTTAAAACTTGAACTTCCTCAGTTTTACTCACTTCGTTTAAACTTATTCTCATTTTTATGTATTTAGATTAAAAAAACACTAAAGTTTAATGTTAAAACTGAGTAATTAATTTATGGTGCATGTTTTCTTGCACGAATTTAGCTTCGCCAGCATTTTTCACGTATTAGTAAAACGTTGAAAAAAATAAAGTTTGTGTTAAGTAGGACGAAAAATGATAAATATTTCATAAGCCGAATTAAAAAGTGAGGTTTCATTTTGAATATTAAGGTTGATTTTATTTGCTTTCTGCTGTGAAATTGTGTCAAATGACAATAAAAGTAAAATTTACTGAATTTTAAAGGGGGTTTGGTGAGGAAAAAAAAACGTCATCAAAGTGAAAGAAAGAAATCGAAAGTGACGCGATGCGCAGATGGAAGGAAATCACAGGGAAAAGCTGATTTATTAAAATTTGAATTTCACTTTTGATCTGTTTTATTTAAGTTTTAAATCATTTCCTGCTCATTCAACAGGTAGTAACTGTTCAACAAAGGAAATGAAACGTCACTTCCGCTCCTGTAACCACGCCTCTTCACGTTGAGCAACTTTTCATCATAGAAAACCAGAAGTTTATGTTTTATGGTTCAGGAAACAGAAACCTGTGTTATTTGAACACATCTTTAAACTATTAAAATATAACATGTTTTTTTTGTGTTTTGGTTCCTCAAACCCCCAAAATGTCAGGTGGTGCAACCGTCCTGACAAGTATCCACAGTAATTAAACTCTAAAAATTGAATGTCAGTTATTGTAAATGGAAATTAAAAATACAGTGGCATTATTTTATGCTTGAACCTTTTTGAATAAATCATTCTTTGCAAAGAATTTTAAAGCTGTTGAGAAATGTAAAAAACTTTTGTCCCGTAATTTTCACCTTGTCAAATGTCAGGGTGGTGCAACCGTAACATTAGACTTTTATTTTAAAGTGAAGAGAATAAAACAGGAAACAGGAAACTGCATCAGCCAGAGGAGCCCAAATGACATTTGTGACCAAGTGGAAAAGTTTGTAGATTTCTCTGAAATACTGATAAAAAAGGTTTTTTCACTTCATTGGTGACTGGAACAATTTCCATGTCAGGTGGTACAACCAATGTAATAATGTGAAATGTTATTTTAACATCAAATTATTTATCTTATTCACAAATAAAANAGACGTGTGCTCTTCCGATCTTTCACTTCATTGGTGACTGGAACAATTTCCATGTCAGGTGGTACAACCAATGTAATAATGTGAAATGTTATTTTAACATCAAATTATTTATCTTATTCACAAATAAAACAAATGAAACACACAAAATGAAAATGTATGAGTCACTACAGACACTTGAGAGATACTTGCCAATAATTTCACACAGAAAAAATGACAGGAACATATAAATATATTTTCATATATTTGGTTGCGCCACCTGACATTTTTGGGTGCTCAAATTAAAAATACTAAAAAATAATGAACCTAAAATCTTTGAAATGTTGGTCAACTACTGAAATCTGTTAGAAAACATAATTCTTCTCTCAGAAATAAGTTTTTAGACCCTCTTTTTGTCATTAAACCAACAATAAAAAATGAAAAATATGCTTTGCTGTTTTTTTTAACCATTATCAGTCGAAAATTTGAGTTAATCAAATCAGTAGATATTGAGATAAAAAGTCTAAATTTGGAGATCCATGTGCTTCAGCTGGCATTGTCGAAATTCTGACTTTGTATCTCAAAATTTCATCTTTATTAACTTGAAATGTCAACTTTTTGACTCAAAATTAGACTATTGATCTCAAAATTTTGACTTTGATAGCTCAGTTCGACTTTTTTTTCTTTTACCCAAATTTGACATTAATCTGAAAGTTTGGACTACCGGTATTCATCCCATAATTTGGACTTTAATAACTAATAAATTTCAATTTTTTGACTCAACTTTCAACCATTTAGCTCAAAAATTCGACTCAATTATCTCAAAATTTCAACTTTTTAACTCAGACACGACTTTTTATCTCAAAATTTGAACTTCTTAACTCAATTTTTGACTTTTTAATCTCAAAATTTCATTTTTTAATCTCAAAACTTCAACCATATTAACTCATAATTTTGACTTTTGACTCAAATTTTGACTATTTTTCTCAAGAACTTTGACTTTCTTAATTGGAAATTTCAAGTTTTTCACTCATAATTCAACTCTTTATCTTAAAATTTTGACTCTATTTTCTTGGGTTCAACTTTTAAACCCAAGTTTGACTCTCCACATAAATCTTAACCTTTTTTTTCTCAAAACTTTGACTTTATTAACTCAAATTGTCAAATTTAGCAACTCATAATTTCAACTTTTTAACTCAGATATTGACTTTTTATCTAAAAAATTTTGAATTATTAACCTGGGTTCAACTTATTAACTCGAATTCAACTTTTTATCTTAAAATTTTGAATATTTATCTAAAAAAAATTGACTTCATTAACTCAGACATCAACTTTTTCTCACAAAATTTGGACTCTAATCTCAAAATATTGACTTTTATTCTTGTTTTACAAAATCATGTCACCAAACGTGAATCATGTGCCTTCATCTGTTGACAACGTCAGTCATAGTGAAAGTTCAGCTTAAAATGTTTGTGGTATCCATGGTTACCACTGGTTACGTTCCTCCTTCCTTCTTCAGCAAATTGAATCTCGAGATGAAATTTTAATTAAGTTTTTGCACCATTCTGGTTGTAATGGAAACATGATGTGGTTGTACTTTATTTTTTTATTTATTTTTATTTTTTTATGAGCTCAAAGATGGAATTCAGTTTTATTACAGAGATCTGATACCACAATTTTAGAGAAAATGAAAATAAAAAACAAATTTCTACAAAAATAAAAACACATTATGGACATTTTTGACTTTTTTATCTCATTTTTTTCACTCTTTTTTTTTGCCTCTTTCATACAATTTTTTTAAAACTTTTTTTTATTGGATTTTTTGTCAAATAGGCAGAACGAAGACAAACATACATTGACATACAATCCAACAAACAAACACCCTTATCCCTCCCCAGGCACATATCTACTCCCAGAAAAAAAAAGACAAAACACAAAATGAGAATGTAGGGTTGACTATGAAAAAGACAAATAAATAAAATTAACACACTGCAGGTTAACCATCTTGGATTCTTAGTCTAGGTTAAAGTGACAGTTGTACTTTATTAAAACTTCACCCATCACTCATCACTACCCCCCCTCGCTGTGTTGTAGTTCCTGCGGGTCACCAAACACTACCTCCCCCACGTGGCTCGGCTCTGCCTGGTCAGCACCTTCCTGGAGGACGGGTTCAGGATGTGGTTCCAGTGGGCGGAGCAGTGCGAGTACATCGACTCCACCTGGAACTGCGGACGCTTCCTCGCCAACCTCTTCGTGCTGCTCAACCTGCTGGTGCAGCTGGGTAATGAACACCTGTGCAGCTGATGTGGTTTTATTCACCTGTGGGAACATCTACCTGATGTTTTCTGTCTCCGTCTGCAGGCGGCTGTTTGTTGGTGCTCAGTAGAAACTTTGTTCAGTACGCCTGCTTCGCTCTGTTTGGGATCATCGGCCTGCAGGTAAACACACAAACAACACAACAACAAACAGAAACAATGACTGTATAGAGAATGGACAGCGTGCTTCCGCCTGTCACCGTTCTACGATTTTGAAGCCAAAAAACCCCGTTTCTCTAGCCGCCATTGTGCAGCCAGAGTCTGCGCAGTAGAGAATTTCTGATGGAGCCAAGTAAAAAAGAGAAATGAAAATATTTATTTCTTCTTCTTCAGAAGGTTTAGTCTCCTTTTGGCTCTTTCCTGAAGTTTCTTATATCCCCGATAAAAACTACTCACGAACGGCATCTGTCAACTATCGTAAAACGAAACTTATATCGCGGTTTTTAACGTCCAATAACTAATGAGAAACTAACTTCTCAGGAAAAAAAACACCTGAACACCATGCAGCCAGATGACATCATCATACCACCTTAGTGTAAGGATGAGAGAAACGTTTCTACGAGGTATCGTAATTTTTTAAAGTTTTCCCGGCTCATATCTGGAATACATGGGGAGGCGGGGCTTATGACCTATACTGCAGCCAGACACCAGGGGGCGGGGCTTATGACCTATACTGCAGCCAGACACCAGGGGGCGGGGCTTATGACCTATACTGCAGCCAGACACCAGGGGGCGGAGCATCTGCTGGAGGCGTCAGTTTGAGCCGAACGTCATTACATCCACTCATTATTAGTCTATGACAGAAACTCGCTAAAAATGTTGCATTATTTGTGTTATAAAACTTTAACTCTCTTCTGCAGACGGTGGCGTACAGCATCCTGTGGGACCCAAAGTTCCTCATGAGGTGAGTCTCTAAACTCCCACACAGAGAGTTTAACAAGTAAAAGCAGCTTTTTAACAGAACTGTATCAACTGCTGATTTATGTAAAAAGAAAAAACTAGAGGACCGAACATAGAGCCTTGGGGAACTCCAGAAAATATGTTTTTGTTCGTACACACCAAATACACTAAAAAACTTGAGTCTAATCAAGTGTTTATGTCTTATTTGTCATAAAAATAGTCATTGAGACTTAATTTTAGTCACATTTAAAGACAAATTTGACATCTGAGTTGCTTTTCTTGTTGAGTTCAGTGGTGCTTTGACTGAACAGTGACCCAAATAAGTTTTTTGAGGTACGGGTGACTTCAGGTGATTTTTTTAGCTTCAAGTTGAGAGCTAAAATCCAGGTTACATCACACAAGATGCAACAATTGTCGTCAGTGTTGTTCTGCATTTGTGTTTGCGAAACTTTCAGACTTTATTCAAAAGAAGCATCCAGAAAAAGATGCAACTGGGCTTCTGAATGAACCAAGAGAGAACAAAGGCGACGTTAATGAAACTCTTGTTTTCTTCACTCTGTTTACTCATGTTGCTGACATCACTTGTGATACATTCAGGTACCCTGAGGCCCCATCCACACGAAGACAAAACGAGGTCAAAGCACATAACTTTTTTGCCGAATCTGCGTATCATCCATACGAAGACGGCGTTTTGTGGGTCTGTAAACCATCATTTCTGTAACCAGGTTCCAAAGTGGGAAGATTTAGAAACGCCGTATACGCGGCTCCGTGTAAACTGGCTCTCCGCAACTTTTCAGATACGCTGACGTCATATTTTCACATCGTCATTAATTCGCATGCGCCACAAGTGTCACTATGGCAACAACAACAACAATGGCGGCGTACTTTGCAGCATATGTGTCGATGAAGCTGGTGACCCTGCTCTCCCTTTAGCAGCTAAATCTCCTTCTTCTCAACCACCACAGAGTTGAACAAACAATCATAGAGGACACAGTACGGCACAACTTTTGCCAGAAGTGTTCACGCCCACTGTTTGTTCTTCTGTTTCTGCTTGTTTCCCTCATATCGTTACAGCGCCCCTAGAGGTCTGGCGAGTGTTTTACAGCGTCTTCATGCGTATCGAGTGCATTCATACAGACGCACACATTTTCTGAGACGCCTTCATCTTTATGACGATCGTTTTGGAAACTGTTAAGCGTTTGACTTTGACTCAGAAACTTGAGAATCCAACGATTATGTTGTTAACTCATTTTTGGATTAGACAAGCGAAAAGTTTGTAAATGCAAAACATTGAAAAAAAAGTTTTTTTGTTTTTCTTTTTTCTTTTTTTTTGCTATCGCTGGCAGGTTTTGAAAAGGTTGAAAACAAGCAACAACAAAAAGTATATAGTTTTTTGGAAGGAAGGCTCCAGAGCAAATTGTTGCCAATTCAGTTCATTTCAATGAGAAAACGCTCTGGGTCAAATTCAAGTTATGGGTCGAGAGTCCTCTTTATCATGAAATCAAAGTAACATCACTGACACTGAGCACTGATGCAGCTGGTTTTGTTTGCACAAAGTCGTCAGACTAGACTCTGGAAATTGAGAACGCATCTGCTGGTGTTTGACACCTGAGACTAAAAACTCTCTAACTCCTACAAAGTTTTACCTAAAAAGCTCAAATTTCACCCAGGTGTAGATGAGAAGGTGTAGAAGTGATGTGGTGGATGTTTTATGTCTGACATGAAGCAACTTGAAGTTTATGATGTTGGAAAATTGGTTAAAAAAATGAAGAGAGAAAAAAAGTGTTTGAGCTGCATTTATCCTGATGTGGACTTTAGCCACATATAAAAACATGACATTTTCTGAAACTGGGGACTTTAATCTTTCATATGAGGTGTCACTGATGAATTTGACCTTATGGCTCTACAGTTATAAGCTTGAAACATAGCGTGATAAATAGGCCAGAGTTGAGAATATGAGGCACATTCACCTCAAAAGTTCTGATTTCAAGTTACAAAAGAGAACAATGATGCCCCAATTTCTCACAGAGCTGGAAAACTTGAGTTACACACATAAAAGAAAATGAACAGAAGCTTCAGAGCATTCACCTTTTGACCCCTCCCCCTCCTCGTGTCCGTGGAGGAACCTGGCGTTGAGCGGCGGCCTCCTCCTCCTCCTGGCCGAGTGCAGAGGCGAAGCTCGCAGCGTGTTCGCAGGAGTCCCTTCGCTCGGGGATCAGAGCTCGCCAAAAAACCTCCTGCAGCTCGGAGGTCGGGTTCTCCTCGTCCTCATGTTCATGACGCTGCTGCACTTCGACCTCAGCCTGATCAGTGTGAGTCTCACACACACACACACACGCACACACATACACAGTAATGGACGAAACTATTGGCACCCCTGGAATTTTACCCCACTTAAGTATCTTAAAACTAGTGACATTATCCGTCCATGCAGCAAGATAATTTCACTTGAAATCAGACTGATAAATCTAAAAACAAGATGGCCTTGATAAGTATTCTCAGATCTTAAAACAAGAAGAAAATGCTCATTTTTAGATTAAAATGCTTGAAAACAAACTTCCTGAAGAAGAATTTTAAGTGAAATATACTGAATATGAGCAATAGAATCTAATTTCATGCTTCTTATATTCTTAATTTTAGCAAATGGAATGAAAAATATCACTTTTTTAAGTCAAAACTACTTAGAATTAGAGAAGTATGATTGAGATAATTCTTGATTTTTGAGCATGGGTTTGTAAAATTCTTAGCTGTTTGCTAAATAAACTGTGTCTTAAAAAGATGATTTTTTTGTGTTATTCTTAAATCAAGCAACTTGAGGTGGAGCTAAATCTTGAAACAAGTTTTAATGTTTATGAAATTACATGTGAGAAAACCAAAGTAACTTGTTTTAACAGTTATCCACTCATTTTAGGATTCTCAGACTAATTAAGACAAAATTGAAACGTTCATGCTTTTTTTGGGGATCTGACATAGTTTTAAATACTAAAAGTAAGTTAAAAAAAACATTTAAACAAGATAAGCATGTCTTAAAGTAAGGTTTTAAATCTTAGCAAGTGTAAGATTATTTGCAGTAAAGGCAACAACACAAAGGTTGAGTCAACTTTTAGATTGGTGTATTTTCTGGAAAAACTCCACTGGTGCCACTTTGGTCCATGACTGTAAATCATTTTCCGTTCCTCATTTCTCTGAGTCCTCTCGTCTCCAGGTGCTGCAGAACCTGGTGGGGACGGCGCTCATCGTGCTGGTGGCGGTCGGCTTCAAGACCAAGCTGGCGGCGCTGACTCTCTCCATCTGGCTGCTCTGCATCAACTTCACCTTCAACGCCTTCTGGAGCGTCCCCGCCTACAAGCCCATGCACGACTTCCTCAAGTACGACTTCTTCCAGACCACGTCGGTGATCGGGGGCCTGCTGCTGGTGGTGGCCATGGGGCCCGGGGGGGTGAGCATGGACGAGAAGAAGAAGGAGTGGTGAGGAAGAGGAGGAGGGAGGAGGAGGACGGACGGAGGAGGAGGGAGAAAAGAAGGGTCACACTTTTTATTTGGTCGACAAAACACTCAAATTTGAAACTTATGATTTTTGGTTTTTTTTAATTCTCTTTTTTTTTTATTGTGATTTCACAGGTCCATACATTTAGTGAAAATACAAATCATACATCTCATTTAGATCTCTTATATCATACTATCACAGCTCAGTTTGGAATAACCAAGACTCAGTCCGCAACACAGAAACATGTAAGGACCAATAAGGAAGGAGTAATAATAATTCAATAATATAACTGTATAACCATTTTTGAGTTAAGTAAAATGAAAACAAAGCATGAATGAAGTGGGGTAAACGTCCCTGACTCGTAAAGTCCTCTATTTGAGGAAACTTATGTTTTTGTTTCCACTTTTAGAGCAAATTCTGAGGCACGTCGACTAAAAGAGTCTCAGTTCATAAACTTTATTTTTTAGCTCCAGTAAATGATATATTTAATCCTCAGGAGTCTGTGATCTGATAATTTAAAGGTAGAGTATACAGAAAATTTAAAAAAGTTTCATTTATTTATTTACAAACAATATCCAAACTGGGCTCCTTCTTCGTTGCTCAGTGTCAGCGGCAGCGCATGCTCACTGCCACCTGTAGCTTGTAGCTCAACACACCATAGACTGTAAAAAAAAAAAAGCCCAGCAAGCACCTGCAGCATCATGAGCCGTACACCTGACTGACCACAGGTAAATGAGAACTGCAGGTTTGAGATCTCCTAAGACTGAGATGGCCACTCCAGAACCTTCACTTTATTCTGCTATAGCCAATGGCAGGTCCACTTGTCCTTGTGTTTTGGATCATTGTCATGTGTGAACGTCCAAGTACGTCTCATGTGCAGCTTCTGGGCTGATGAGTGTAAATTTTCCTCCAGTATTTTCTGATAACATGCTGCATTCATCCTTCATTCATCAGTTTGGACCAAGTTTCCTGAGCCTTTGTAGCTCACACATCCCCAAAACATCAGTGATCCACCTCCGTGTTTCACAGTAGGAATGGTGGACCTTTCATCATAGGCCTTGTTGACTCCTCTCCAAATGGAGCAATGTTTATGTTTGTGGACAAAAAGTTCACTTTTGCTCTCATCACTCCAAATGACTTTGTTCCAGAAGTTTTGAGGCTCGTCTCCGTGAAATGTCTTTCTTCTCGCAACTCGACCATACGGCCCATTTTTCTCAAGTGCCTCCTTATTGTGCATCTTGAAACATCCACGCCACATTCTTTCAGAGAGTCCTGTATTTCAGCTGAAGTTATTTGTAGCTTTTTTTTCCACATCTTGAACCAGTTTTGGTGGATTCAGAGCCTGACTTCCTGTCTCACTCACAAAATAATTAAGGTGACCATTTTCTATAAGCCCAAAAAGAGAACGCCCTACCCGGCTTCTTGAGGATCCTGCAAAAAATACCCAAAGATCCTGATGCAGGTGATGTAGGTAACTAACGTCAGGTGTGATTTCTATATTACCAGCACCTGTTACTCGCCACAGCTGAGTTTAAACAAGCATCACCTGCTTAAAACGAACGGTGCCAATAATTTTGTTCGGCCCTAATTGTGCGTCAATTTTGGCTTTTTTCTTGGTTTTTTTTGTGTTTTTCCATCAAGGAAATAAACACATTCATACCAAAAACATTTGTAACTGCAACAATTTGGGAGAAATGGTGGTGCCAATACTTTAATCCAGTGGTCCCCAACCTTTTCCAACTCAAGGCCCACTTTTGAGTCTCAAAAATGTTTGCGGCCCACGTCTGACCCAATTGTGACTTTCCGGCCCAGCAACGTTGTTATTTTCGGTTTTATTTCTTTTTCTTTTTTTGTGCATTTCAGGTTGTTGTTGCACTTTGGGTCATGTTACATACTGGGCTCTAACATGCTCTCTTAAAGGTTTTTTTTTCTATATGACTATTTGAATAGTTTTAATTTGTTTTAAAACTTATCTCGGTTTTAACATCATTCATTATTCTGTATATTTGTATCTTTATATTATCACCCTCCACTAATATTATGCTATTTTGGAAATGATTTGGCGGCCCACTTGTAAGACCCTGGCGGCCCACCATGGGGCCGTGGACCACAGGTTGGGAATCAGTGCTTTAATCCATGACTGTTTTACTGTTTTCCTGTCAGGAAAGGTTCCTATATCTTATTAAATACACTTTTCTCGTCATGTAGCGTGCATATCAGGAAGTGCAGTGGTGCATATTCAAGTACAGTCCTGTTACAGTGTGTTTTTGATGAGACTTTATCTGTGACTTAATTCAGAGGGATGCATTTTCTTGCACCAACTTTCATTTTAAAGTCTTTTCTCCTCCTCTCCTTGAAGACAAACCTCATGCATCGTTACATCTTCTTTGTGATAATCTGTTTTATCTAAACTTCTGATGCTGTTACATCATGTTTTATTTCTTTTTTATTCTCGAGGTGTTGAAATTAGCCAGAGTGCAGCCTCTGTGTAACTTTTTACAGTGAAACTGAGACTGACGAGCTCAGTTTTTGTCGATACGTAAGCTTTAGTTTGTCGCTAATCCTCACTAAAAAATCTAAAAACCAAAGTCCAGGACCTTAACAGCTGTCAGAAGTTTCTCTGCCTGTTTTTGATGCTCATGTTTGAGTTTGACCCTCGTCCTTCTCCCTCCGTGTGTCTAATTAACCAATCAGAGACTCTCCAGGAGTCACGTGACGCGTCTCGTCTGTGTTTCACTGTTAACAGTCTCCGCTGCCTCCTCCTCCTGCTGCTCCAACTGAAAAATCATTTTCTCAGCATCTTTTTTTTGAAGATGTAATGACTGGAACTGTCCAGCGGGTGGAGCTGTTCACCTGCAACATTTCTACTTTAAAACATGATTTAAGTTTCACTGTTTTCTGTCTCTGGATGTGAAAAGCAGCGTGTGTTTATGTGTGTGTGTGTGTGTGTATGTGTGTGTGTCAGTGTTTGCTCTCCAATAAAAGTGAAATAATTTTCTATCGTGTTTTTTTTAGAAGATGTTTAATAAATCACTCCAGCATTGTGACGTTTCGAGTGACTGATCCTTTATTTCCACTCACACGACGACGGCGAGAAAACACAAAACTTCACATTTTTCTCTGGTGGATAATAAATGGGTTTTATGAAGAACTTGAAAATACCAACAGAAGAAAAAAATATGGAGCAGATTATTTAAGGAAGACTGTTAAAACTCAAAGATTGTTGCACGAAAAATGTGAAGTAAAGACTCAAACTGCTAAAAAGTGGAGGCTAAAAACAAGATAAAAAGGGCAAATTTTTTAGAAATTTTCTTCAAACTTCAGACATTATCAGCGTTTGTTGCAAGTTTAGTTTTTGTGACAAAAAACCTTAAGATAAGTGACAAGTTTCCCAAGTGTTGAAAAGGGAAGAAGATGCTCATTTTGAAATAAAATACTTTGTTTATTTATTTATTTATTTAGCTTATTGAGATTTAAAATCTCTTTTTCAGAAGCGACCTGGCCAAGAAGCAGCAGAATTTGATTGGAAAAACAAAACAGAACAGAAAAATTAAACTATCAGCAAGATTCAAAAAGTGTGAAAGTCCAATGCTTTCCAGTTCCTTGGCTCTAATAATTCAACACATTTGTCAAACAGGTCTGACAATTTTAATGTAGCTTGCGAGATGCTCCATGCTTTAAAACAAGGACAATAAACTGGGAATGATAACAACAATGTCTTAATATAAAAAACTGAAAACCACATCTGGAGCAATTCAAAGCTCATTTCTGTCTCTGATATCTTGAAATAATATATTTTTCTGGACTCTTCAGGTGAATGTGGCTCCTGTTAAGACTCATTTATAACATATACACTGCAAAAACTGAAATCTAAGCAAGTCATTTTGTTTCAGTTTTAGTTAAAATTGATTTATTTTTCTTGATATGAGTCACATTCAACTGTCAGTTCCAGAAAAATGTTCTGTTTCGAGTCATTAAAAGACAAAAATGAGGTTTGAAATGTTTGTTACCCGTCAAAAAAATCCACCAATAGTGTGAAGAAAAACTTTTAGCAGATTTTTTTGACTTGTTACAAATAATTCAGACCTCAATTTTGTCTTTAAATGACCTGAAACAAGACATTTGCCGGTTGAATGTGGCTCATTTCAAGAATGATAAGACAAATTCTTCTAAAAATAAAACATAATGACTTGCTTATACTTCAGTTTTTGCATTATTTATGTCACAAATAAGTCTTAACAGGAGCCACATTCACCTGAAGTGTCCAGAAAAATATCTTATTTTGAGATATTAAGATGCAAAAATGAAGCCTGAATTGCTCCAAATAAGGTTAGAAAAAAAATATTTTTAGCTTTTTGTATTAAGACATAAGACAAAAACTGAAATCTAAGCAAGTCTTTATGTCTTATTTTTAGAAAAAAATGTCTTATTTCTATTGATTTGAGCCACATTCACTTGACCAGGTCATAAAAATGTCTTAATTCAAGTTATTTAAAGACAAAAATGAGGCATCAATTGCTTGTAACAAGTAAAAAAAATTGCTAATGGGATAAGATAATAGATTCTTGTTTTAAGACATCTTTCTAATTTCAAGAAACTTCCCGGTCGAATTCGTTTTATCCCATTGGCAGATTTTTTTGACCTGTTACAAGCAATTTACACCTCATTTTTGTCTTAAAAAAACTTGAAATAAGACATTTTTATGACCTGGTCTGGTGAATGTGGCTCAAATTAAGAACAATGAGACAGTTTTTACTACAAATAAGACATAATGACTTGGTTAGATTTCAGTTTTTACAGTGCATCATACCATTTATAACAAAAGTCATTGCTTTATACATGTGAAGATGTTGGAAACATCCCATATGAAAGGTAAAAAAAAAAAAACTGGAGAAAATTTGAAACCTTATATTATATAATCACTTAATACAGATGGTGCAGAGTAAATACGAGGGTTAAAGGTTTCTATAAGGATGAGGAAGAAAAGCTTCAGACGCGTCTTTAAACGGATAAATCCAGAATGAATATCCCTCCTCAGATCCGTCAGTGGAAACATGTTCGGTTTGAAACAGAAGAATAAACATGTTGTTATTTTTAAACAGCAGATAAAGTCAGTCATAAGACACTGCAAAAACTGAAATCTAAGCAAGTCTTTATGTCTTATTTTTAGAAGAAAATGTCTTATTTCTATTGATTTGAGCCACATTCACTTGACCAGGTCATAAAAATATCTTCATTCAAGTTTTTTAAAGACAAAAATGAGGTGTAAATTGTTTGTAACAAGTGAAAAAAAATCTGCCAATGGGATAAGATAAAAGATTCTTGTTTTAAGACTTCTTTCTAATTTCAAGAAACTTCCCGGGCAAATTCGTCTTATCCCATTGGCAGATTTTTTTGACTTGTTACAAGCAATTTACACCTCATTTTTGTCTTTAAAAAACTTGAAATAAGACATTTTTATGACCTGGTCTGGTGAATGTGGCTCAAATTAAGAACAATGAGACAGTTTTTACTACAAATAAGACATAATGACTTGGTTAGATTTCAGTTTTTGCAGTGTAAAGGTCCCGGATGAGGGACCTGCAGACCTGACAGTTCGTTGTGGTCTGTTCTTGCACAGAAACAAACAAAAAAAAACCTCCAGAGCCAAATGTGTGTTTTGTTATTTCATCTTGATCAGGAGTGTATTTTATCTGCAGCTCACACACACACACACACCTGAGAGACAAATCCATGGTGTTCTCGTGTTGATGTCCCAGGAGCAGGTGGAGCCTCCTGCTGAGAGAGAGAGAGAGAGAGAGAGAGAGAGAGAGAGACCACCTGCACTGACAGAAATGTAATTCTTCAGCTCAACAACATCGAGCGAAAACATCCTGAAGTTTCTGACGGCGTTAGCCTCGACCCTCAGACAGATTACAGCTGGTGCCAGGACACACACATACACACACACACACACACACACACACACACACACACACACACCTGAGTGTACAATAACACTCTCACAGTGACCGGTGCGTTTGTCCATTTCCGTCTAATAACTTTCAGTCTGCAGCCAAGGGCAGCACCTGAACACCTCACACACACACACACACACACACACACACACACACACACACACACACACACACACACACACACACACGCACACCAACAAGCTATAAAAGCGTAAAAACTTCAATTATGACTTATTGATTTCTGCAGAAAGCATCAGCTGTAACGTTCAGACTGTGTGTGTGTTTCAGTGTGTGTGAAGGTCTGCGGCTGTCTGACCTCTCCCTCCTCCTCCTCCTCCTCCTCCTCCTCCTCTTCTTCCTCCTCCTCCTCTTCTTCCTCCCCTGAGTGAATATTGAACTCCTGCAGCTGAGTTTCCCTCCCTCTGCTTTCTGACCTCAAACAACATCAAAAAAAGCGAAAAGCCTCATTATGTCGACTAAAGTTTCAACATTTATCCTCACATTTAGACGCGCCGTCTCTTCTTTTTTGTACGTTTTTCACGTCCTACCAGTGCTCATCTACCAACTCCAACCTTACCAAGCAGAGCAAACGTAACCTGGATCTTCATTTTATTGATAGACTCTCAGGTTTGAACAGATCACTGCAGAATAACTGCTGCATGTGGACAGGAATCAACATTAGCACAAACACATTAGAGACTGTTTTAGCCTTTAGTTTGTGCTCTATCACTCTCCCGTTTAGCTTTCTCCTGCTCCCCGTCTTTACAGCTTTAGGGAGCTTTAACCCAGTGGTTCCCAAAGTGGGGGTCGAGACCCTTTGGGGGGTCGCGAGACATTGATAGGGGGTCATGGAATATGTCCCAAAATCAAAAACTATGAACAATTCATGAACATTTTATCCATTATTGTGAGAATAAAAGCAAAAATTGGGGTGAAAGATAATATAAAATTATGCAAACAGAAAATGTTTTATCTGTTTTTCACATTTCTTTGTTCAAGTTTGATGCCGTGAACTCAGCAAAGTGCACATTAGTCTGTAAATTTTCTATCGATCAGTTAAATTAAGTATCCTCAGGAGGGTTTTGTTGGTTTTTGTCTGTTTTTGGATTGTCCCATTAGTTTTTGTATCACAGCAGGGGGTCACCAGTCCCTAACGCTGCTATTTTGGGGGTCACAGGCAGAAAAGTTTGGGAACCCCTGCTTTAACCCTCTGATGCATGAATTATATTTAGTGTTTTTATTTGTCTCAAGTCATGAAAAAAAGTTTTCCATTTCTTTTAACATTTGAACTCTCTTTCATCCATTTTAACACTGAATAATTTATAGTTTATAAGCTTTTTCACCCTCAAATGTTTGTCAACATATTCACATTTTTAACCCTGTGGTGCATTGTTGTCACTACAGTTACATTTATTTAAAAGTTATTTACTCCTAAATTAAATGGTTCATGTGATGGGAATTCACATTAGCCTGTGTGAGGATATTTTTATTCTTCTTAGGGCCTGAAAAAATGTTTTCAATTCTTTTTCCATACATGAATATATATTTTTTAAATGTTTGCATGTAAAAGTTACAAAATAAAAGAAATAAAATTTCTCATTTGGTCTTTTAAAATCAGATTAATGCCTGGAATAGTCTTTTCAATGTGGCTCGTATTTAGTTACTCAGTTAGACAATAAAACAGATGTTAAAGGTGGTTGATTCACAGAACGGTCACTAGAGGGCGCTCAGGCTGTTTCTCCTTTACAGACACACACTGACTTTATCTGCTGTTTAAAAATAACAACATGTTTATTCTTCTGTTTCAAACCGAACATGTTTCCACTGACGGATCTGAGGAGGGAAAATTATGGGTCAATGACGTGACGTCCCCTTTTTTTGTGTCCGAGTGCAATATTTCCTTCCATCATGAATTGAGTATTTCATCACATGTATTTCTTTATTCTATGAAACCTGTATTATTTGAACACATCTTTAAACTATTAAAATATAACATGTTTTTTTGTGTTTTGGTTCCTCAAACCCCCAAAATGTCAGGTGGTGCAACCGTCCTGACAAGTATCCACAGTAATTAAACTCTAAAAATTGAATGTCAGTTATTGTAAATGGAAATTAAAAATACAGTGGCATTATTTTATGCTTGAACCTTTTTAAATAAAACATTCTTTGCAAATAAAAAGAATTTTAAAGCTGTTGAGAAATGTAAAAAACTTTTGTCCCGTAATTTTCACCTTGTCAAATGTCAGGGTGGTGCAACCGTAACATTAGACTTTTATNTTTTACCAAATTCATAAAAGCCCCTAAATCATTTATCACTTTTTATTTTACACTAACAGCCTACGTGGGTAATGAGGACGCAGTTTTTACACCAGCTGGAAAAATAAAAACTCAGTTGGTTTCACACTGTAAAAACTGAAATCTAAGCAAGTCATTCTGTCTTATTTGTAGNTACTAAAAAATAATGAAGCTAAAAACTTTGAAATGTTGGTCATCTACTGAAATCTGTTAAAAAACATAATTCTTCTCTCAGAAATATGTTTTTATCCATTTTCAAAGAACTTTTTAAAAACAAGTTTTTAGACCCTCTTTTTGTCATTGATCCATAAAACAATGACTTGTGTTATAAATGGTATGATGCACTGTAAAAACTGAAATCTAAGCAAGTCATTCTGTCTTATTTGTAGTAAAAACTGTCTTATTGTTCTCGATTTGATCCACATTCACCAGATAAGGTCATAAAAATGTCTTATTTCAAGTTTTAAAGGACAAAAATGAGGTGTAAATTGCTTGTAACGAGTCAGAAAAAATCTGCCAATGGGATAAGACGAATTCGTCCGGGAAGTTTGTTGAAATTAGAAAGATGTCTTAAAACAAGAATCTTTTATCTTATCCCATTGGCAGATTTTTTTTCACTTGTTACAAGCAATTGATGCCTCATTTTTGTCTTTAAATAACTTGAATTAAGATATTTTCATGACCTGGTCAAGTGAATGTGGCTCAAATCAATAGAAATAAGACATGTTTTTCTAAAAATGAGACATAAAGACTTGCATAGATTTCAGTTTTTGCAGTGTCTTATGTCTTAATACAAAAAGCTAAAAATACATTTTTCTAACCTTATTTGGAGCAATTCAGGCTTCATTTTTGCATCTTAAAATCTTGAAATAAGACATTTTTCTGGAAACTTCAGGTGAATGTGGCTCCTGTTAAGACTTATTTGTGACATAAATATTGCAAAAACTGAAGTATAAGCAAGTCATTATGTTTTATTTTTAGAAGAATTTGTCTTATCATTCTTGAAATGAGCCACATTCAACCGACAAATGTCTTGTTTCAAGTCATTTAAAGACAAAATTGAGGTCTGAATTATTTGTAACAAGTCAAAAAAATCTGCTAAAAGTTTTTCTTCACACTATTGGCAGATTTTTTTGACGGGTAACAAACATTTCAAACCTCATTTTTGTCTTTTAATGACTCGAAACAAAACATTTTTCTGGAACTGACGGTTGAATGTGACTCATATCAAGAAAAATAAATCAATTTTAACTAAAACTGAAACAAACTGACTCGCTTAGATTTCAGTTTTTGCAGTGTATATGTTATAAATGAGTCTTAACAGGAGCCACATTCACCTGAAGAGTCCAGAAAAATATATTATTTCAAGATATCAGAGACAGAAATGAGCTTTGAATTGCTCCAGATGTGGTTTTCAGTTTTTTATATTCAGACGTTGTTGTTATCATTCCCAGAAATAAACGAGGAGATTTTCCTTGAGCAATTAAAGTGTCATTTTTGTCTTTTAATGTCCTAAAATAAGACATTTTTCTGGTCTTGTCAGGTGAATGTGCCTTACATCAGGTCTGATAAAACATAAATAGTTGAGTAGTGAGTTTTTGATTGTTTTTAATAAAGCAACGATGTATAAATGTATTTACAGATTTGGTCTCTTTCTGTTATATTTCATATTTTCCTGTATTTTAAAACTAAAAGTTCACATCAAAACGTATTTTTTTTTTTCTTTAGTTTTTCATTCTGTGTTTCCTTCTTTCGGAGCAGCAAAGATACTTCAGGTTATTTCTGATAATAAGCAGCAAATTGTTGATTAATGTAATTAAAGGCTGAGAGACACTGGTCTGATTTAGAGAGACCTCTGCATGTGTGTGTGTGTGTGTGTGTGTGTGTGTGTGTGTGTGTGTAATTGTTTGTGGCTACATTTATAGACAAAAGAGAAAGACCTCAGATTATTTCCTGTTTTTATGAAAACAAAAAGAAAATTAATTGATAAAAAAAACATCTTTAAATAAAATCTAAAAACAGATTAAAGAGACGTGAGGTTTTTTTTTCCGCTCTGCAGGTTCAGGGACAAACCTGCTTTAATTACAGCCTGTGTGTGTGTGTGTGTATGTGTGTGCGTGTGTGTGTGTGTGTGTGTGTGTGTTTATATCAGAGGTGAAATGTTAAAAGCTTTAGTCGGCTCCAGGTTTCAGTCGGGGTGTTTTTTACTTTCTGCGTGAAAGGAGATCCATTAATTTGGATAGATACACTGCAAAAACATTGCGTGTTATTTTTTCTTGATACGAGCAACATTCAACTGATAAGGAAAATCATAAAAATGTCTTTTTTCAAGTTATTTAAAGACAAAAATGAGTATCAAGTCAAAAAAATCTGACAATGGGATAAGATAAAAGTTTCTTGTATTTTGACATCTTTCTTATCCCATTGGCAGATTTTTTTTTCACTTGTTACAAGCAGTTTAAACCTCATTTTTGTCATTAAAAAACTTGAAATAAAACATTTTTATGACCTGGTCAAGTGAATGTGGCTCCAATCAAGAACAATGAGACAATTTTTACTAGAAATAAAACATAATGACTTGTTTAGATTTCAGTTTCTGCAGTGTAAAGATATTTGCTTGTTCATAATCCAAGGTTTAAAATCAGATTTTGGCACCAAAACGTGTATTTTTCTGAATCTCATTTATGATTTTCTTGTTTGTGAGTTATATTAAATTGAGAGTGAACCCACTTTCTCAAGTCTAAACTACAAAAGGAGTCTACAAAGTTTCATAGTTGTCGCCTTTTTTAAACAATATTTAAATACTTTACCTCACTGCACTGCAAAAAAGTGAAATCTAAACAAGTGTTAATGCCTTATTTTTAGCAAAAATTGTCTTTTTAGACTCATTTTGAGCCACTTTCACCTCACAAATCCAGATCTAATTGGTTGTTATGGGTAGAAGAAAAATCTGCCAATGGTATGAGAAAAAGTTTCTTGTTTCAAGCCATTCAGACCCTTATTTTTGTCTTTATATATCTTAATATAGGACATTTTTCTCGACTTGGTAGATGAATGTTGCTCATATAAAGTATAATAAGACACTTTTTACTAAAATAAAAAGACATAAATGCTTATATTTCAGTTTTTACAGTGTGCTTTGCATGCAAAAAGTTTATGTATTAAGACATCATTCTCATCCAATTGGCAGATTTTTTTGACCTGTTACAAGCAATTCAAACCCCATTTTGTCCTTAAATAACATGAAATAAAACATTTTGTGACCTGGTCAAGTGGATGTGGCTCGAATCAATAGAAATAAGACAATTTTTTTCGGGAAATATGACAAAATTACTTGCTTAGATTTCAGTTTTTACAGTGTAAAGTCGAACAGTTTTATAGGGATCTTGGAAGAGTCTCACATGTATATATTTATTCATTCAAAATCCAAGATTCAAAATCAGGTTTTAGAACTAAAATCTGTTTTTTTCTGAATCTTATTTATGATTTTCTGGTTTGTGAGTAACATTAAAAAGACAGTCTGCTCACTTTATAGAGAATAAACTGACCCCGAAGACAACAGGAGGGTTACAATGATTCTGTCTTTGTGTTCTTGTATATTTCACTGTATTATTCTGTGAAGTGTGTGTGAGGACGAGCAGAGTGTGTGTGTGTGTGTGTGTGTGTGTTTTTGTTCTCAGAGATAATAACGATGCTCCATTAGAGCTCAAACTCTCTCTGACAGCTTTATTGATCTGTGATTGATTCTTCTTTCTGCTGCTCTGATGAAATCACAGTCGACCCACTCATCCACTGAAGTGATACTAGAGGTGCAGAAAGGCATGCTGGGTAGGACTGCAGAGGTTCAACGCCGGCACCGATCTGAAGTAGAAACTTTAATCTGAAACACTGCGTCTGGTATTTATCCTGTCGCTGCAGTGACTGATCTGAATACACTCTCTCCTCCTCCTCCTCGTTGACTCCCCTCGACCTCCTCGTCCTCCTCGTCCTCCTCGTCCTCGCCCTCCATCAGGCGGAGAAAGAGGAGGAATGTGGAGAGCGTGACGGAAGAGAAAAGAATGAATGTTTTCAATGACAGAATGAACAGGTCAATGAAAACACCCATGATCCAACATGAGAAAAGAGATGATATTACAGGAGAAAGGAGCAAAACTGAATCAAACAACTGTAAAAATGAGGTCACTTAAAGGTGCCCTATTACATAAAATCTACTTTTATATGGGTCACTAACAAAAACAAGGGTTCCCAGTTGTGTCTTCAACACCCCCTAATATTAAAAAAAAAAAAAAATCCATTTTCTGAAAATCTCTCCTCAAGCAGCTGTTTTGAAATCAAGCCGGTTTTGACGTCACACACCAGAACGATGTGACCCAACCAATGACTGTATATAGAATGGACAGCGTGCTTCCGTCTGTCATCGTTCTACGTTTTTGAAGCCAAAAAATCCCGTAAGAGATCGGCGGTAACACGTCGGTCTCAGACGCGTCATCTCTTAAAGGCCACCTCGGTTCATTTTTTCTCTTTATTTTTATAAATAAAGAAGAAGAAGTCTTCCAAATCAGAGGAAAACCGAGAAAGGACTTCAAAGAATATAGGGGCTATTTTTGATGAGTGCTTGCCGTCGACAGTTGATAGCATTTTGCTAACTCCAATAACTCCAATAACTAATGAGAAACTAACTTCTCAGGAAAAAAAACACCTGAACACCATGCAGCCAGATGACATCATCATACCACCTTAGAGTAAGGATGAGAGAAACGTTTCTACGAGGTATCGTAATTTTTTTAAGTTTTCCCGGCTCATATCTGGAATACATGGGGAGGCGGGGCTTATGACCTATACTGCAGCCAGACACCAGGGGGCGGGGCTTATGACCTATACTGCAGCCAGACACCAGGGGGCGGGGCNAAGAATAATATGGCACTTTTATTAAACATTAGTTAACGCATTTTTAGGCATTTCGCTTTTCTTCTATTCTGACTAAGAGGGGGGTCAGAGGTCATGGGAAAGTTCTGGGTTGACCTTTTGACCTCTGCTGGTTTTCAGGTGAGATACCTGATGATGGCACAGGTGGGAGGGGTCAGGACTGAGGTCAGGTAGATAACATCACACACACACACACACACACACACGTTTACCTGTGTGTTACCTGAGTGTTTATCAGATAAGTGGAGTCTTTCTCCATCAGCATGTAGCGTAACAGCTAATGATGACTAATGACTTTAAAGCTCCAGTCAGTAACTTTTGGTTTGTTGGATTTTTAAGCTTTCTGGACAAAAACCTCTTCCTGTTGTTGTTTAATATCCAATTGTATCGAATAATGTAATGACAGAAGTATAAAAGGAGTCTGCCTCTTTCTTCATGTTTCTCTTTCTTTCTTATCTGTATTTATATTCACTGCCAGGCCATAAAAGAAGTCGCCACCTTGATTTAACAAAGCAAATAGGTGGAAGCCTCCTATTGGTTGTTTACTGCACGGGTGATTATCTTTCAGCCGGAAACGAGTTATTTAACCTCAGCTGATGTAATGAGGAACTTCTTATTTTTAAACAACCATGCAGAATGAAGAAATGAGCAATGAAATGAGCAATAACAGAGCAATAAAAATAAAAAAATGAAGTCATAAAGTACGAAACAAAATTGGAAAACAAACAAGAACAACGATAAGCAGCCTGAGTGATTAATACATGCGCACAAAATCATTCTCTTCTTCTCAACAGATTATGACTTTATCCTGATAAGTTTATGAAATTACTATTGTGAGTTTATGACTTTATTCTTTTAAATTAACAACTTTTTGTCGCGAAAGTTTTCAACTTTATTCCTGTAAGTTTACAACTTCATTCTTGTAAGTTAACATCTTTTTTTCGTCTAAGTTTACAAGTTTATTCTCTTAAGTCAACAACATTTTTTTCCAGTAACTTTCATAACTTCATTCTCGTAAGTTAACGACTTTATTCCTGTAAGTTTAAGACTTTATTAATCTAAATTTGAGACTTTATTCTTGTACGTTTATGACTTCATGACTGTAAGTTTACAACTTTTTTTCTCTTAAGTTTACAAGTTTATTCTCTTAAGTCAACAACTTTTTTTTCTAGTAACTTTCACAACTTTATTTTTGTAAGTCAATGACTTTTTTCTTGAAAGTTCATGACTTCATTCTCGTAAGTTTAAGACTTTATTAATGTAAATTTGAGACTTTATTCTTGTACATTTATAACGTCATTTCTGTAAGTTTATGACTTTATACCCGAAAGTTTACAACTTCATCCTCATAAGTAAAAGACAATTTTCTGATAAGTTCATAACTTTATTCCTGTAAATGAACAGCTTTATTGCTGTAACTTTACAACTTCATAATTATAAATAAACAACTTTTCTTGTCTCGAAAGTTTTCAACTTCATAGCTGTAAGTTTACAACTGTATTCTCGTAAGTTAACATCTTTTTTCTCTTAAGATTACAAGTTTATTCTCTTAAGTCAAAACTTTTTTTTTAAATTAACGACTTTATTCCTGTAAGTTTAAGACTTTATTAATGTAAATTTGAGACTTTATTCTTGTACGTTTATGACTTCATTACTGTAAGTTTACAACTTCATCCTCATAAGTTAAAGACAATATTCTCATAAGTTCATAACTTTATTCTTGTAAGTTAACAGCTTTATTCTGTCAGTTTATGACTTCATTCCTGTAATGTCAAGCTTTTTTCCCCGTTAGTTTACAACTTTATTGCTGTAACTTTGCGACTTCATAACTGTAAATTAACGACTTTTCTTGTCATAACATTACAGCTTTATTCTCGTAAGTATACGACTTTATCTTCAGAAGTTTATGACTTTATTCTTGTAAATTTATGACTTAGTTCTCATGAGTTTACAACTTCATTCACATAAGGTTAAGACTTTATTCTCATGAATTTACTTTATTTCTTTCTTGTTAGTCTGGGCCTAATTCTCTGTTATACTTGTTGCTGAAGGTTATAGAAAATTTTCACTTATTTCAATAATATATAATAGGACAAATTAGATTGAATTTATTTAATTTTTATGGCAATGGATGAAATAAACAACCATTAATATCTTTGTTTATCACACCCTGATGTAGAGCCCATTCTCTTCTTTGGCTGGTCCCAGTTTCACTGTAAACAGGACGATACCGCGTTAAAGGAAAAGAGTTTTATCTCACAGATTTTAGGAACTTTCTCTTTTTTTTTTTTTATTCAAACATTTGAGGAGAGCAGATTAATATAAACACGAGTCCCAAAGGTGAATTAAGTCTTTGTGTTGTATGATTTGAAATGACAGATCTCTTAAAGCCTGATCAGTTAATGTTGGTACATATTCGGTGTGTGTGTGTGTGTGTGTGTGTGTGTGTGTGTGTGTGTGTGTTGTCTCTCCGTGTGAATGGATACATCTTGGAAATCTTTGAACATTTGAGATAAAAGCTTCGATGCGTTTCTCCACCTGCTGCTGAAGCTCCAACACAAGGCCGGGGTGGGGATGGGGGGGGCAGAAAGCTCTCAATGATGCTTTTGATTTGCTTTATCTGCATTTGAATACCTGTCAGGTACAACGCAGCATGCATGTGTGTGTGTGTGCGTTTGTGTGTGTGTGTGTGTTTGTTTGTGCCAAAATAAAGAGTTCAATCAGGAGAAAGTCATTATAAGTGACTGACAATTATGCACAAGGCCACAGGAGCTGGCCTTGTGGTGCACGGTGGTCCTTTTAGTTCTCACACACACACACACACACACACACACACACACACACTCAAGTCGGCCTGTCCTTCAGAGTCACTTTGCTTCATAATGGAGAACAAACTGTCAGCAGCTTCTAATGCTAATAGCAAACCTTTATACAACCTCTGTACATCTACCTCGCTCCACCACTCTCTCTCTCTCTGTTTCTCTCTTTGACCCCCCCCCCCCCCCCTTTTGCGTCGCCCCCTCGCTTTAATTGCAGATGTAGAACTTCTTTCATCTCTTCTCTTTGTTTCTGTAAAAAAAATGAGTCTGAGCACTCAGAGCTTTCTGAGAGGAGCCGTAAATATTCGACTTTAAAAGCTGCGAATCTGCAGCTGAGCTCAGGGATTTTAACACCGTCACGTCCAAGAACAAGAAGTAACCGATGATTTCACCTGTTACGCTCCACGGGAAACGTCGGACAACGTTTAAAAATGCGAAAAAGTCATAATGTCACAACCATAGACTGTATAATGAGTGGATGTAACGACGTTCAGCTCAAACTGAAGCCTCCAGCAGATGCTCCGCCCCCTGGTGTCTGGCTGCAGTATAGGTCATAAGCCCCGCCCCCTGGTGTCTGGCTGCAGTATAGGTCATAAGCCCCGCCCCCTGGTGTCTGGCTGCAGTATAGGTCATAAGCCCCGCCCCCTGGTGTCTGGCTGCAGTATAGGTCATAAGCCCCGCCTCCCCATGTATTCCAGATATGAGCCGGGAAAACTTTAAAAAATTACAATACCTGGTATGGTGTTCAGGTGTTGTTTTTTCTGAGAAGTTGGTTCTTCATTAGTTATTGGACGTTAAAAACCGTGATATAAGTTTCGTTTTACGATAGTTGACAGCTGTCGTTCGTGAGTAGTTTTTATCGGGGATATAAGAAACTTCTGGAAAGAGCCAAAAGGAGACTAAACCTTCTGAAGAAGAAGAAATAAATATTTTTATTTCTCTTTTTTACTTGGCTCCACCGGAAATTCTCTACTGCGCAAACTCTGGCTGCACAATGGCGGCTAGAGAAACGGGGATTTTTTGGCTTCAAAAACGTAGAACGATGACAGGCGGAGCCACGCCCTCCATTCTATATACAGTCAATGGTCACAACGTTCTACTTGTTTTCTTAAACACAGAATGTTGTGTAACATAAACATCAACCTCCAGTCTTAACATATGAGGTGAAACTAAACTGCAGTTCCTCAAGTGTCCACTCGGGGCTCACTGCAGAGAGCGGTCGTACATAGAGGCCTTCTGTTTTTCCAACCAACAGGCCCTCTGATTTTTGACGAGATAGCCCTCCGATTTTCTGACACTGAAACTTGACATTTCACTGAGCTGATCATATTTTTAAAATGCATCTCCTGTTTTTCTGTAAAAGTCTGCATTCTGGCGTCGTAGTGTTTGTTTTTAGCGCCTGTATCCGCCACCATTTCTTCAAGCTTCTCTCCATCCTCTCCGCCTTTTCCTTCCCTCGTGTGATTTTCTCTATTTTCTCCTCCCTCCTGTTCATTTCTTTAAATACACCAGCGCTCTGATCTCTCCCTCCATAGAAAAAGCTTTTATTCTGATACCTGTCGGCTGATAGGTGTGTGTGTGTGTGAGTGTGTGAGTGTGTAAGTGTGTGTAATTAGCCTGTAGTTTCTACCCACTGAGTGTCTAACTGCTTCATAATGTCAGTGTGTCAGTCAGCGCGAGGCGGCGAGGAGAAGAGGAGGAGAGGAGGAGAGGAGGAGAGAGGGAGGAGGAGAGGATAAGTGACAGTCGGATGAGTGTTGACGTCTGACGGACGCATAATAGAGACGCTAAAGTCTCTGTCTCTGAGTGTTTAATGACGGCAGGTGACAGCGCCGCGTCACCCCTGATTTCCTCACCCATTATCCTGTCTGAGCTTCCTCACACACACACACATGCAAGTATTTTTGTGATGTTTTTTCCCAGGATGCCTTTCAGTTGTTCCATCAGACGTTTCATCTCGCCAAACAAGCTCACTCCAGTGACGAGAGGCGGGCACTCTTTGTTGACTAAATCAGAGGATCTCAAACTTTTTAATCCCCAAAATATCAGTGTTTTAATTACTATAATGTAGGGTGACCATACGTCCTCTTTTGCCCGGACATGTCCTCTTTTAAGAGCCTGTCCGGTCAGGGTTTATAAAATCCTTCAAATGTCCGGGTTTTTGATCTTGCCTTGCTTGAGCGCATCACAGACAACTGTATTTATCATTCACGTTGAATGGTTCCTTTAGAAACACGCTCTGAGAGATGGAGTTTGAGCCGAACCCCGGAACATGTATTCATTCATTCACAAATCAGTACAGAGGCGCTTCACGCTCACTCACTCGCAGGCTGACAGGCAGGTAGACACACTGCCAGAGAACACTCCAACAGAAAGAAAATGCCGAAACGCAAATGTCATTTCACTGATGAAATGCGAAAAAAGTTCCCCTGTTTTCGTCCGGGTCGTGACAAATGGGAGGCAGAATGTACAGTCTGCAAAGCTGGAACTTATGTCTCTGTGGCTAATAATGGTTCCAACGATCTGCAAGCCCATATCACCACAACAAAACATTGAAGAACAGGCTACCTCTCTTTTTTCTTTTTGTTTAATATTTTGAGGCATTATTTCTATTTTTACGTAATTGATAATTGGGAGATTATTTTGAAGAATGGTTCTCTACCTCACTTTTCCCAACTAAGGTGTAAGTATCAGACTTAAGAGAGGTGATTATTTCTTATTTTGTTAAACATCTGAATACTTGTGTTCCTACAGAACTGTTTTGGGCTATTTCTCAGTATATCCAGGTAAAGTGTTCTTTTCTGGGGAATTCAGAATATTTGTTTAACTGAGTTAGAAGCACAGAAAGCCCCCTGACCCATGCAAAACCTCTAAAAATGTGTGTGTGTACTATAATGGTGCATAAAGATCAAAAGAGACTTTGAGCCTATAGCAGCATAACTAAGACCTGATCCAGGTCTAAGGATAAGCTTTATTGAAAAAGGAAGTCTGCTCCTAAAAATAGAGCAGGACCTCAACCAATGATGAGTCTGAAGAAATAGACCTTGATAACTTAAGGCTCGACCTCCCATATTACTTTTGTTGGCTCGGCCTAGTCTGGCATTATTGTATTTTCTCCCTCCTCTCTCCCTGTGTGCTCCCTTTTATCTAATGACAGAAACGTTGGCGTGATCCATCCTCTGCCTGGTTGTTGGCTCCGTTTCTCTGTTTCTTGGACGGCAGCTTGTTTTTTAAACCACCATCCTCCTTTAACAAAGCTCCTGTGGTCTCAGGTGCTCTCGCCTTCCTCTGTCATGCCGCGTGAGTTTGTCAACTGTAAGAACAACATTTGGAATAAAGAATAAACTCAAAGCTCTGGACTCGTGAGGTTTGGTTGTAAGCTCTGACCCTGAGAGAGAAGTAAAAGCTTCCTTTTACCTTTTACCCTAACCCTGAAATGTCAGACTTGCTGTAGTAAACCTTCACATCAGAGCGACGCTGTGCCGTAATTTCGAGTGCTCCGAGCTCTGGGTTAAGTGGCAGCGGCGGCAGCGGTGGCGGCAGGTTGGTTTTCTTTCTCTCTTTCTCTCTGTGGCGTATGAAAAAAGGTGTAATTCACTTGTTCTGAGTGTTTCCTCTAAAACGAGAGCTGTCAGGTTACAACCTGCTGCTCAAATGAAGCACAAAGAATTCATTCACATTCAGAGAGAAAGCAGCGACAAAATGATCCCCCTTCAGGCTGACAAGTACCCCCGTGGTTCACACACACATACACACACACACACATGAACACACACACACACACACGCAGAAAGGTAACCTCCCCTCTCAGTGCAGCATTAAAAGGCAGCTGTCATTAAGGCCCACAGCAGTGTGTCACCGTGTGTGTCACCGTGTGTGTGTGAGCTGCCATTAGGCGCCCACTGCCGCGCGTCTCGGTCCACTCTGGCCCACGGCATGCTGGGAAAATCTTCAGCTTCCCTGCCGGTCTGAGCCCAGAGCCAGAGAGCTAAATGACAGGGTTGACTCCTCCTGGACGCCCCGCGCTGCGAATCCAGCGCTCCCTCCACCTTCACTGCTACCCTGCAATTAACACACTGCTGAGAGGGGGGGGGGGGGGGGGAGGGGGGGGGGTGTTCTTGGTCTGTTTCTGAAGTTTATCTGATGTGGCGTTGGTGTGTATGAGTCTCTGTATTTAGAAAAACCATCATGTTTTTACTCAAACTCCTCTGACACAAAGCTGGTGTGAAAAGGTGAAAAATGAGTAAACAACAAACAAAGGTAAATATTCTGTTCATCAGCTGATCTGAAATTTAACATCACAGCCTTTAAAAGACAAAATCTGCACAAAAATGTGGCCTCATAACCCAAACATTTATTTAAAACACTCCCTTTCCGTCTGAAGCCGAGCGTTTTTTTATTATGTAAAAAATATGTAGAGGAGTCAATTTCCATCGGTTGACAATATAAAAAAGAAGAAAGTGGCTTTGTTGAGTTTTTTCTCCATATTGAGTCCAAATTTTGTCTTTTTATTACAAATTATTACGTTTTGTCTCATAGTTTCTACTTTTTTCTTCATAGGTTTCCCTTATTAATCATATTTATGTCTCATAAATTCATAGTTAAACTTTTTCTAAATTGTTTAGACTTTTTCTTCGCAGTTTTGATTGTTTTCTTTATAGTTCTGCCTTTTCCTCCATAGTTTTGAATGATAACCTCGTAATTTTGACCTTTTTCTCCATTGTTTTGACTTTTTACCTCATAATTTTGACCTTTTTCTCCATAGTTTTGACTTATTACCTCATAATTTTGACCTTTTTCTACATTTTTTGACTTTTTACCTCATAATTTTGACCTTTTTCTCCTTAGTTTTGACTTTTTACCTCATAATTTTGACCTTTTTCTCCTTAGTTTTGATGATTTTCTTCATAGTTTGACTCTGTTATTTATAGTTTTGACCTTTTTCTCCATAGTTTTGACTTTTTGACACATAATTTTTTTGACTTTTTCTCCATAGTTTTGACTTTTTACCTCATAATTTTGACCTTTTCCTCCATAGTTTTGATGTTTTCTTTATAGTTTGACTCTGTTATTTATAGTTTTGACCTTTTTCTCCATTTTTTGACTTTTTACCTCATAATTTTGACCTTTTTCTCCATAGTTTTGACTTTTTACCTCATAATTTTGACCTTTTTCTCCTTAGTTTTGATGTGTTTCTTCATATTTTGACTCTGTTATTTATAGTTTTGACCTTTTTCTCCATAGTTTTGACTTTTTTAGTCATAGTTTTACCTTTTCCTCATGGTTTTGTCAATTTTCTTTATGGTTTTGACAGTTTTCTTCATAGTTTTACCTTTTTCTTCCTAGTTTTGACATTTTACCTCATACTTTTTTGACTTTTTTTAAATTCAAAATTCTGACTTTTACCTTAATTTTTTGACTTTTTTCCTCATAGTTTCGACTTGTCTCATATTTTTGACATTTTGTCTCCAGTTAAATTTTTCCATTTTAGTTTAAATTTTTGACTTCCTATTTGCAAAAGCATCCTCAACAAAGCCAGGTTTTCATTTTTACTTTTCTGACAGGCAAAAAAAAAACAGGCTTTCATAATGTTGGAAACACTCACATCAAACATGAACACACTAATTTTTGAAGTGATCAACAAAAACAGTGGAGCTCTTCATTACTGAGACCTTTTTTCAGACTTTGATATCAAATCTAAGAGTTTTTCAGGTTTTTTTAATCTGTGGTCTTAAACTTTTGAATAGCTGATTAACAGATCATTTCCCTTAAACTGTTGCAATTCATTTTTTGTCTCACTCCTATATCTTCTTTTTGCATTTTGAAAATGAAAGCAAAATGTAAATTAGTGGAATTTGTTTTGGGTTTTTTTTGTTCAGGAGTGATTATCACAAACACTATCACATGATTTACGTGTTGCAGTTTATCACATCAGCTGTTTTCAGTGTTTGTACCTGAGGAGTCACTTCCAGCACTTTGAGTCCTTTCAGCGAATTATCCAATCAAACAGCAGCGTTTGTCCGTCAATTAGCTGCTAATTGACCTGAGAGCCTAAGAGAGCTGAGAACATCCACCCCCACTACACAGACGCTCCGAGTCTCTGTGTGTGTGTGTGTGTGTGTGTGTGTGTGTGTGTGTGTGTGTGTGTGTGTGTGTGTCTCAGTAGGGGTTGCTAATGGAGCAGGTAGGCTGAGAATTCATTACTGTGTCATTTATAAAGAGGCCGTTTAAATGCCCGAGCCCCACAGGGCAAAATTACTGCTCTCTGTCTGTTTCTCTGTCTGTCTGTTTCTGTCTGTCTACATCTGAGGTAATAATAATAAATGCACCTTAGAAATATCTGTATGTTAAAATAAATGCTTTAAAAACAACTTAAAAAAACAAAGATTCATGAAAATGAGTTAAGAAGGTATTCATAAGGGTTAAGTAATTACAGGGAATTAAGAAAAAAAGAGTCAAATATTGTTGTAAACATGATTTAAAACCCCTGATACATGAATTATAAAAGTCACTGTCAGGATTTTTCCCTTGAGGGTTTTTATTTCAAATATTTGTAAGTGAGCATTCAAGATAAAACAGTGTGAAATTAATGTAAATGTGACTTTTTTGGGGGTAATTTCATGACTTGTCTTTTTGTAATGCTTTGGGAAACATTTTAACGCTTAATAATTACAGTTATTACACTGTGGGGTTTTTTTTATATACTTTTTATTTACCTTTTTTCAATATTATGACAAATTTAAACCACATTGAAAGTGACAAAACATACAAAAACAGAAGTAAATGTATTATTCTTTGTAAATAGTGCAAGTTTTTTATAATTTTTTTTTCTAAATTCCTATTTCTTATTAACTATTTTAAGTTTTTATTATTATAGTAAGAATGATGATGGTTAGGATAATGATAATAATAATGATTATTGTTGCTGTTGTTGTCATTATCATTGTTTTTACTATTATTATAATATTATTATCACTATAGTTAATTTTTTAGCTTACTTTTTATCCTATATTGTTTTTTATTTTTCTTCTTATTCTACTTCATTCTATTTTATTATTTTATGTTATTTTATTGTTGCATCTTTTGCACTTGGTATGTTTGTGAGCTGCTATTCTATTCTATTATTTGCAAGTTTTGACAATGTGCCGACACACCTGTCCTTCAAATAAATGTGCAAAGTTATTTCCTTTTGTCAAGTTCGAATAATATACATTTTTATTTAAAAAAGTTGAAATATTAAGTACAAAGACTGAACTAAGTATGCTAATTTAATTAGACCAACATAATTTTAAAGAACTGAATTCATTTAGGTGTTACCTGTTGAAACAAGACGATTACGTTGGTTTAACTATTTCCTTTTTTCACCATTTTCCTTTCTGATCACATGTTGACGTCTCCAGTCTTATTTACCAGATACGGATTAATTTTCAGGGTTAAAATCTGATTTATTAAAAGGAAAATGTGCTTTTTTTTGCTTTATAAGTAAACAAGAAAATCAGTTGACAGCCTGAATCTTTCTAGAAGTTAAACTATCTTTATCTCCTTCTCTTTTTTCTGTTTGTATCAGCCGCACAAACACACCTGAGCGTCTTTGTCTTTGCCTCCTTTGTCTGATGGAAAAAGTAATTTCTTTTATTATGCTCCTCTTCTATTCTGCCGAAGACCCTGAACACAGACAGACTTCATCTGTTCTGCTCTTTGCGAAACAATCGCACGGCCTCCGCCTCATTGTTCTCCTCAGCGCTGACATGTTCGGTGTTTGAAAGGATGAATCTGTTTTTACTGTTAATTACTGCTGATGAAAACACGTCTGTGCAGACAGAATCTGTGTTTGTGTTCTGTCAGGGTCTAATGCTGCGCTGGTGAAGAGGTAAACACGAAGAAAGGTCTTCTAATCAGGCGTACGGTGGCCCTGAAGGTCAACTGCACAAACATGTCATGACTGAAAACACAGAACACTTCAGTACTTATAGTTTTTACAGTTGCTATGAAAATTATTCCCCTACTTTAAAGTGTTTGGCACAGCTTCTATTTGTAAGTTTTCTCTCTGTGTATCACATTAGCAGCAATCAAAGAATGCTATGCCAAATATTGAAAACATTTTTCATGAAAAGGTTTAAATAATTTTCAGACTGTAGTCATAGAAAGTGGCATTTTCATTGAAGCAGGCTCTCATGTCCACTGTGTGCCCTCCTCACCCACGCTTACAAGGTATGACAGTATTGTCCTTTGAATGTACGCCTATTCATTTATTTTCCGGGGAAATCGTTATCATTGCAACATACTTTTTTCATAGTAAAAGTCAAAAGATTGTCCAACATATACTCAAGTATTCAATTTGATAGCACCTTCTGTTAATAAAGTTCCCAGAAGTCCATTCAATATGTACAAAATTTACAATAACACGCTGTGATATTACAGAGGATTTTATTTTTTAATAAATGATGTTTATCTCCAAACTATAAACACTTTAAAGTGCTTGCCACAGCTTCTTTTTGTAAGTTTTCTGTCTGTGCATCATATTAGCAGCTGTTCAAGAATACTATGCTATGAAAAGGTTTAAATAATTTTCAGACTGTAGTCATAGGAAGTGGCTTTTTAATTGAAGCAGGCTCTCATGTCCACTGTGTGCCCTCCTCACTCATGGATACAAGGTATGATAGTATTGTCCTTTGAATGTACGCCTATTCATTTCTTTCAGGGGAAACCCTGATCATTGTAACATTTTTTTTTGCAGTAAAAGTTAAAAGAACGTTTACTTTTTCAGCATTTGCACCTTCCGTTAATTAAGTTCCCAGAAGTCCATTCAATAAATGCAAAATATACAATAACATGCTGTGATATTACAGAGGATTTTGTTTAATACATGTAGTCTATCTCCAAGATATAAACACTTTAAAGGGCCTGGCACAGCTTCTTTTGTAAGTTTTCTATCTGTGTATCATGTTAGCAGTTAAAGAATGCAAAGCTCAGAATAAAAAATATTTTTCATGAAAAGGTTTTAAATAATTTTCAGACTGTTGTCATGGATAGTTGCAGCCAACCTATAATGCAAATCTTTGAAAATGCCCTTCAGAGTGGAATTTTTCTGAAAAGTTTCCACTGTTGCTGTGTAAATGTTGAACTGGAGTTTTCAGTGGAAACACTGACGTCACGCTCAGCTTTGCACATGCACATTAAACCTCCACTGTGCCATTCGTTCATTTATTCTTGTGCTGCTGAATCTAATGACTGCTTCCTACCAAAAGGTGCATTTACTGCACTTTTTTCTGCAATAAGAGAAAAAGTTACAAGTATTAACGCCAGAGGACCGGCTCACCTCTTCCTCAGCCTCTAAACCTTTGTTGTGTAAATGGCTCCTACAGTTATATCGCCATCTACAGGCCTGGCATACTCACTACAGTGTTTTAAGTTCCTCAGCATTTCAACATAAATGCAGATTTTTTTTTAAGTGCGATTTTTGCACTTTAGGGTGAAATGCTGTGAAGCTTGCCCCCCCCCCGCCTTCCCTCTAATGACGCTTTCCCAATATACAATTCCAGCTCTACTCTACTCGGCTCCACTCGGTTTGGTTATCTTTTCCTCTAGCCCGACTACAGACTCACGGTGGGCGTGGATCTTATAACACAGCTGCGCTAAAGTGCTGCGCAGAAGTGCGTGCATGTTCATCTATAACGCCACACAAACATCATTTTGTACTAACATCTGTGCCACCGTGGTCTTTAAAGGAAAAAACAAAGCTTTCAAAAGATTTCTTTAAAGTAATACAGCGGCTCAATGTCGGTCGTCATGACAACGGAGGTAAACAACAGCCTGGTGCTGCTGCACGCGGAGGAAAACGAAGGAGCTGCTTCCTGACATCAACTCTTCCCTGGATCCAGTGAGATCACTTTAATTTTTGATTTTTGGGCCTGGTATAGCAGAGATTTTTTGTTGATCAATCATTCTTCTTTGAACTGGTTTTCCTTTTTGGTTCCCTGTGGATTAATGGACTGATTGGTGCTTAAAGACTCTCGTGGCAGACAGATCGCTCCTGCACCGACCAACTTTGATTTAATTTAAAAGACTCTTTAAACCAAACTATCTTTGCTGTTAACTTCTTTTTGCTTTAAAAAGGACTTTTAACTTCTTTAGGAATCATGAAGGAGCATTTTAGGGCTGTATTTTGTCTTCATTCAGTCTGGTTCTGTGCCGTCAGGTTTAAATGTCATTAAAAACCCGTCGCTGACTTATTCCTTTGCCTCTTGTAAGTGATTTGTTCAGAGTCAGAAGCTGCAGAGACGACATTCTCTGACCAATGAGTGACCGGCAGTCCGTCCACGTCACCTTTTAGTATCGGCTTTACTCGCTTAGAACCAGGGTAGAGTAGATACTAAAAACTGGCGTCTGACGCGTAGTACCGCGCTAATGGAAGCGCAACACAAACCGGGTAGAGGCGAGTAGAGTAGGGCCAAGACGAGTCAGTGGAAAAGGGCCATAATTGGCCAGCGCTTTTGAGACCTGTCGTCGGGCAGAACTGTGGGCAGACCTTGGTGATTGAGGTCCATCCCTCCAGCATGTCACGATACAATGACCTCATCATTTCAGCAAGATTTGCGATTTGATTCCAGAAAAAGAAATAAACCTGTCCGTCAGGCAAATGCAAGCTAATGGAGTCAGAACACACACACACACACACACACACACACACACACACACACACACACACAGTTAGAGCTACATCACCGACTCAAAGGTTGCTTTCATGCTCAAGATCTGCTAACACACCGCGACGTTTAATGGACATCAACACAATACACACTCATTAGTCAACACACTCCTCCCTCTGAGGCCACAGCTGGTGGTGCTCTGCAAACAGATGGACACACACTCTCTCTCTCTCTCTCTCACACACACACTCTCACACACTCTCACACTCAGAGTCTGTATTATGTGGCACAAAGAGCAGCTGGTATTTAGTACCTGCTGTAACGATGTTAGACACCTCATGAAGTCACAAAGACAGAAGAAGAGGAGGAAGAAGAGAGGGAGGAGAAGTTAGAACAATGAGGAGAAAGAGGAGGAGGAGAAAGAGGAGGAGGAGGTCAGTGATGGCTATTTAAGTATTTGCTCTGAGGTTTAAACTCTCAGTGAACGTAAAGACAAAACACACTCATCAGTCAGAGAGTAACAGGACGTCTCGAAGCTTTTTATTCTCAGTTTGAACTTAGAGATTTTTCTGTCCTGTCTGCTGACGAAGGTTCAGAAACATTAGAGATAAAAAAAACTGTCAGCGCAATTTCTTCCATCCATCCCTCTCCTTTTTCCATCTTTTCATCCATCTCTTCATCCATCCTGAAGTCTACCTATGACTTCATACTGTCTTCAGGTTTCCTTCTATCCTTCATCCGTAGAAACATCCATCCATCTATCATCCATACATCTATACATCTATCCAGAAAACACTGATCCATCCATCCATCCATGTTTTTATCTGTCTGTCCATCCATCTTTGATCCAACCATCCAAACATCCATCCATTTTTTACTATCCATCCATCCATCCATCTTTGACCCATTCATCTTTTACTTTCTGTCCATCTATCTTTGATCCATCGATCCAACCATTCATGCTTTTTTCTGTCCACCTATCCATCCATCCATCCATCCATCCATCCATCCATCCACCCATCCATCCATCCATCCATCTATCCATCCATCCACCTATCCACGTATCCATCCATCCATTCATTCTTTCATCAATCTATCCATCCATCCATCCATCCGTCCATCATCAGAAAACATCTATCTATCTATCTATCTATCTATCTATCTATCTATCTATCTATCTATCTATCTATCTATCTATCTATCTACCAACCCAACCCATCCATCCATCCATCCATCATCCATCCATTCATCCATCAAAAAACATCTATCCATCTATCAATCTATCTATCCACCCACCAATCCATCAATCCATTCATTCTTTCATCAATCTATCCATCCATCCATCCATCCATCCATCATCAGAAGCCATCTATCTATCTATCTATCTATCTATCTATCTATCTATCTATCTATCTATCTATCTATCTATCCACCAACCCATCCATCCATCCATCCATCCATCTATCATCCATACATCTATACATCTATCCAGAAAACACTGATCCATCCATCCATCCATCTTTGACCCATTCATCTTTAATTTTGTCCATCTATCTTTGATCCATCCATCCAACCATTCATGCTTTTTTCTGTCCATCCATCCATCATCAGAAAACATTATCTATCTATCTATCTATCTATCTATCTATCTATCTATCTATCTATCTATCTATCTATCTATCCACCAACCCACCCAACCCATCCATCCATCCATCCTTTTTTCTGTCCATCCATCCATCCATCCATCCATCATCAGAAACCATCTATCTATCTATCTATCTATCTATCTATCTATATACATATATCTATCTGTCTATCTATCCATCTATTCATCTAAACGTTCATCCTTCCATTCTCTTGTTCTGGTTTCTGTTGGACACACCAAACATCCCTTTGTTTGTTCATCCATTTATCTGTTTATCACTCCAGCCATTTGTCCATCTTTCTTCATTTCCCTGATCACTCTATTCTGTCTTCTGTCAATGAATTCTTGAATCCGTTTAACCATAATTTATCCACTTATCCATCCATTCATCCATCACTTTTTTCATCCAAACATCCAACTAACACAGTTTTATTGTGAAATCACTGATCTCTTAAACCTCAGTATTTATCTTTTATTGTAACTATGTGCAGCCAACAGGGGGCGCCATCAGGGCTTCGAACCATATTAAATTCTAATTCTGTCTCATTTTCAGCCTCACTTGCTCAGAAAAGGTGAATATTTCTCCTCCTCAGGGGGAGAAAGCGACGCTATTGAACCGCATGACTTTGTCCTCGACAGGCGAGCGCTAACATTTATTCTGAAAGCTCCTTTTCTTTTCAGGAAGTGGAGTTTCTTTTCAGCGGCCGAGACCATTCTCATCATCGTCGCTGCCGTCGCCGCCGTAGCGGTGGTTATTATTATTTAAAAGAATCAGAAGGTCGACACGTCTCCAACCAGGTCAGAGGCAGAGAAAGGCTGAGCCATTAGCACACACATGACAGCTGATGTGAGGCGGTTAAAGAGAGAAGTGATCAGACCTGCTGAGAGCACACACACACACACACACACACACACTCACACACACAGATTCAAAACTCCTAATTGAATTTCATGGCCTGTCTTTGTCACGGGCTCGCCACCTTCTGTTACTGTTGTAATGCTGTNGACAGGCGAGCGCTAACATTTATTCTGAAAGCTCCTTTTCTTTTCAGGAAGTGGAGTTTCTTTTCAGCGGCCGAGACCATTCTCATCATCGTCGCTGCCGTCGCCGCCGTAGCGGTGGTTATTATTATTTAAAAGAATCAGAAGGTCGACACGTCTCCAACCAGGTCAGAGGCAGAGAAAGGCTGAGCCATTAGCACACACATGACAGCTGATGTGAGGCGGTTAAAGAGAGAAGTGATCAGACCTGCTGAGAGCACACACACACACACACACACACACACACACACACACACACAGATTCAAAACTCCTAATTGAATTTCATGGCCTGTCTTTGTCACGGGCTCGCCACCTTCTGTTACTGTTGTAATGCTGTGTAACTGTGTGTGTGTGTGTGTTTATAAAGGGGGGGGTGTCTATGAAATGGCTCTTTTGCAACAAATGGCTCTTTTGAGCGGCGGTGTGTGTGTGTGTGAGTGTGTGTGTGTAGGTAATAGACAAGCCTATATACTCCCAAACAATAGCGCCCCTCCCCCGGCGGTGGCGGGGGGGCTCGGAGGATCAAGGCCTTTACAGCCCATGAATTCATTACGCCTGCTTTCTGGCCGAGGAGGCGCGCTGCCTCGTCTTTATCGCGCTGAAATGAGCAATAAAAGAGGCTTAGGGAGGGACGGGCGGCGAGGTGGGCGAGGGGTGACAGGAGTCGGGGGAGCCGGGTGGAGCCGGGGGAGCCGGGGGGGGTGGATTTACGTAGACAAGAGAGAAACTTTTGTGGAGGAGGAGAAGGAGAAGAAAGGAGGAGAGTGTGGAGAATGGGGAGTGACGGGTGGGCTAATCTGGTATCCATCTGCTGCTGCTCGTATTCATGACCCCCTCCCTCCAAACAGAACCGCTAAATGACACCACAACATTGGACTAAATGTTTTTAGACAGGGGGCTTTGTCAGCGACACCCCCTCAGCGCCCGGCCCGCTGCGACACAAAGAGCCCGCTCCCTGAAAATACTTAATAATTAGATTAAAACTTGAAATAAATGAAGTGTGTGAGTGAAAGGAGGCTGTGCGCTGCCTGTCTGCCAGTCGGGCTCAGGTCACACACCCCCCCATGACCACGAGGGGGGGGTCCGGGAAAGGTGTCAGACTCACTCACTGGTCAGGTTTTTAGCCTTAAAGTCTGAATAAAGTTGCATCAGCTGACGAAGATGTGGATCAACGTAGTACAAATGTTTCCTGCCATGAAAAGTATTTCAATGAGAATCAAAGCATCCTTCAAACCAACCACAGGCAGAAAAGTAAACATGTAAGTGACGTAACCCAGAATTTGAAGCTCTGCAATCATTATTTTCACAGTAGGAATGGTGGACCTTTCATCATAGGCCTTGTTGACTCCTCTCCAAATGGAACTAAATTTATGGTTGTGGACAAAAAGTTCACTTTTGGTCTCATCACTCCAAATGACTTTGTTCCAGAAGTTTTGAGGCTTGTTTCTGTGCTGTTTGACGTATTGTAAGCAGGTTACGAAATGGCTTTATGCTGGCGAGTCGACCATGCAGCTCATTTTTCTTCAAGTGCCTCCTTATTTTGCATCTTGAAACAGCCAGACCACATTCTTTCAGAGAGTCCTGTATTTCAGCTGAAGTTATTTGTGGGTTTTTCTTTGCATCCCAAACAGCTTTCCTGGCAGTTGTAGCTGAAATTTTTGTTGGTCTACCTTGTCAGGTAGACTAACAAAAATTTGGTCAACAGTAAAATGATCAAATATATCCCTCCAATGCGTCGTTTAGACACTTTCATTGACTTCGACATCAGTGGTTCCCAAAGTGGGGGTCGGGACCCTTTGGGGGGTCGCGAGACATTGATAGGGGGTCATGGAATGTGTCCCAAAATTGAAAACTATGAACAATTCATGAACATTTTATCCATTATTGTGAGAATAAAAGCAAAAATTGGGGTGAAAGATAATCTAAAATTATGCAAACAGAAAATGTTTACCTGTTTTTCACATTTCTTTGTTCAAGTTTGATGCCGTGAACTCAGCAAAGTGCACATTAGTCGGTAAATTTTCTATCGATCAGTTAAATTAAGTATCCTCAGCGAGGGTTTTGTTGGTTTTTGTCTGTTTTTTGATTGTCCCGTTAGTGTTGTACCACAGCAGGGGGTCACCAGTCCCTAACGCTGCTATTTTGGGGGTCACAGGTGGAAAAGTTTGGGAACCCCTGTTCTACATGATATGTGATCTCAGTCTCCAAAACCCGTCAATGGCAATATAAGGTCAGGTAAATAGAGAAGATGTTTGGATGTAAGGTCCATGTACAGTGATTTCAAAACAGAGCAAAAACTATGATGTGAATTTTAACCGTATTTTGTTATTAGAGTTTGTGAGGTGACGACACAAAGAGCTCTGAGGATTGAGTCGACTGGGTGAAGGGCCAAAGAGTCAGAAAAGCAGCAGAAGCAGAAAAATAAAACGAGGCTGTGATGAAGCTGCCTCAGACCTGATGGTCTCTCAGCAGCAGTGGATGCTGCTCTAAAGTGGAGGAGATTGAAAAAGAGAGCAGACAGATGACATTTTGTGTTTTGTCAGCAGGGGGTAAAGACTCTGCTGCACTTTAATATCACTTACAGAGATGGAGGCGCGTAGACGGAGCTGATGGTGTGTTCTGGTGAAATCAGGCTGTTTGTATTCAGTTTGACTTCGATCAGATAAACATGACTCCTCTTCATCCCCACCTCCTCCTCCTCCTCTCTAGATCTCATCTTTTCTTCTGTCTCCTCCCTCTGCTGCTCTCCTCTTCTCAATTTCTTTCAAAAAGTGAAACTCAAACCTCACACAGTTGTGCTCATAAGTTTACAAACCCTGGCAGAATTAATGATTTCTTGGCCATTTTTCAGAAATTATAAATGATGACACAAAAACCATAATGACAACAGAAACTTCCAAAATGAACCTGATGAAAAGTTTCCATCCCCCAGTTCTTAATAGCGTGTATTTCCCCCTTTAACATCAATGACAGCTTGAAGTCTTTTGTGCTCGTTGTGGATGAGGGTCTTTATTTTCTCAGATGGTAAAACTGACCATTCTTCTTGGCAAAAAGCCTCCAGTTTCTGTAAATTCTTGGTCTGTCTTGCATGAACTGCAGGTTTGAGATCTCCCCAGAGTGGCTCAATGATACTGAGGTCAGGAGACTGAGATGGCCACTCCAGAACCTTCATTTTATTGTGTTGTCATCAATGGCAGGAAATCTCCCAAGAAATGCTTAATGATATTGAGATCAGGAGCCTGAGATGGCCACTCCAGAACCTTCACTTCATTCTGTTGTCAACAATGGCAGGAGATCTCCCCAGGTCGAGAGACTGAGATGGCCACTCCAGAACCTTCACTTTATTTTGTGGTCACCAATGGCAGGAGATCTCCCCAGGTCGAGAGACTGAGATGGCCACTCCAGAACCTTTGCTTTGTTTTGCTGTAGTCAATGGCAGGAGATCTCCCCAGGTCAGGAGCCTGAGACAGCCACTCCAGAACCTTCACTTTATTCTGTTGTCGCCGATGGCAGGAGATCTCCCCAGGTCGAGAGACTGAGATGGTTACTTCTGAACCTTCACTTTCTTTAACCTTCATTTTATTGTGTTGTCATCAATGGCAGGAAATTTCCCAAGAAAGGGTAAATGATATTGAGGTCAGGAGACTGAGATTGCCACTCCAGAACCTTCACTTTATTCTGTCGGCACCAATGGCAGGAGATCTCCCCAGGCCGAGAGACTGAGATGTCCACTCCAGAACCTTCATTTTATTGTGTTGTCATCAATGGCAGGAAATCTTGCAAGAAATGCTAAATGATATTGATGTCAGGAGACTGAGATGGCCACTCCAGAACCTTCACTTTGTTCTGTTGTAGCCGATAGCAGATCTCCCTAGAACAGCTTGATGATGTTGAGGTCAGGAGCCTGAGATGGCCACTCCAGAACCTTCACTTTATTCAATAGTTGCCAATGGCAGATCCCCTATACCCTATAAATCAAAATAATTCGACTTTTATTTGAAATTTCCAAATTTCTTGCTCAGAATTCACTTTGGTCGTAAGTGACTTTTTGTAGATCTAGGTGGGATTGTACTGCACAAAAAATTTCAGATGTTGTAGGGGCTGCAGTTTTTGGTCAACAGGGGGCAGCAGCAAGCATCATATCATTACTGAAGTAGCGGAATCTTGAATTTTTCTCCTTTTAGGGGAAGATGAAGACGAAAAAAGGAACATTGTTGTCCATAAATTACTTTGAGAGGAGAGTGGAAATCAGTATGCAGCGCCCCGTTTCTGCGTTCCCGGTCTGAGCGCGCTCAGTAGACTGAAGGAGGAAGGTTTGAGCTCCATACATTTAGATGTGCTGGGATGAGAGTGGGCGTGTCTCCGCCGTCTCTGTAATGTGTAATGGATTCAGTCCACGGGAGGTCGCCGTAATGACTCGTCTAAAAGCAGCAGCCGCCAGTAATACACACACACACACACACACACACACACACACACACACACACACACCTCTGAATACCAGCTGCCTGTGTGTCTCTCTGTCTGATCAGCATCAGTCTTCTAATCGAAATCTGTTTAATTGTGTTCCACTTAATGAGGAGAAACTCACTGCAGCCGCTTGTTCTCACCTCTAAAACTTCACATTCTCACCCGTAACAAACGTGGCTCCTCATTCTATCATTTTATTGACTGACTCTGGAGTTTGAACACACCTCCGCAGTACAACCTCCTTTTTCTGTCTCACAGTCCAGCCCTCACGTCCACCATCACTATAAAATCAATCACAGACTCTCAGTCCTCCAGGAAAGAGTCCAGATCTTCTTTCTTGTCAAATCTCTGAGATAGAGATTTTTCTCGTGTGTGTGTGTGTGTGTGTGTCGTACTGCAGAGTTCAGCGGGGGGTCTGCAGCTCAATCAGGGGTTAAAGATAAAGAGAAGCGAGTATTAGAGTCAAATGGTGCGTGAATGAAAGCCCCTGTGTGTGTGTGAAGAGTGTGTTCGTCAGGTTTGTTGTCCAATCATGTGGATAATTTCTGTTTTTCTCAGGTCTATTGAACGATGAACTGGGTCAAAGTGATTTAAAGGATAATTCTGCGTATTTCTGTTGCGCTCTCCACCAAAGAACTTTCCCTGGAACTTGAGACTCTTTAAAGGGGACGCCGACTGTAAGGACGAACAGGCATGAATATGCTTCAATGTTTGTCTCAAACTAGAATTTGTTGTTAAAAGACATAACAAATTGGTTTTTCTTTAGTTTCTATCCTTCAGGTGCAGCCATTGTTTTACTGCTGCAATGCATTCTGGGTTGATGACGTAGATTGGTTGCTTGGTGCCGAGCATCTGGATTTGGCCGTTTCCTCACTTCTAGTCGCCGTAAGTCACGAGGTTTGAGGAGGGAAAAAAACATAATAATGCCACATGTGGCTGCTTTTGGGTGCACTTTTAAGTCCAAAGGAAACAAGGAGACTGATGTTAGTCTGCACAGCTTCCCAAAAGACAAGAAAAGAAGGAAGTTGTGGGAAATCGCTTGTGGGCGTAAACAACTTCCCATGGAGCCGCGGCTATGTTCTGGCCACTTCTCCCCAGAAGCATTTGCTGCATTTAGCCGGCCCATGCTGATGAAGGAGCTGACAGGTGTGGGTCATTATAAACGGAGACTAAAGCCAAATGCTGTGCCGACTATTTTCCAACACAAACCCACAAAACTTCCTCTGGAAACCACTGAAGTCCGCTCCAGGACTTATATGATCCTGTATGAGATCCAGCCCGGTGCAACCATATGATNAGTCCAAAGGAAACAAGGAGACTGATGTTAGTCTGCACAGCTTCCCAAAAGACAAGAAAAGAAGGAAGTTGTGGGAAATCGCTTGTGGGCGTAAACAACTTCCCATGGAGCCGCGGCTATGTTCTGGCCACTTCTCCCCAGAAGCATTTGCTGCATTTAGCCGGCCCATGCTGATGAAGGAGCTGACAGGTGTGGGTCATTATAAACGGAGACTAAAGCCAAATGCTGTGCCGACTATTTTCCAACACAAACCCACAAAACTTCCTCTGGAAACCACTGAAGTCCGCTCCAGGACTTATATGATCCTGTATGAGATCCAGCCCGGTGCAACCATATGATGTCACTACCATAGACTGTCAGACTAATGAGTGGACGTAACGACGTTCGGCTCAAACTGAAGCCTCCAGCAGATGCCCCGCCCCCTGGTGTCTGGCTGCAGTATAGGTCATAAGCCCCGCCCCCTGGTGTCTGGCTGCAGTATAGGTCATAAGCCCCGCCCCCTGGTGTCTGGCTGCAGTATAGGTCATAAGCCCCGCCTCCCCATGTATTCCAGATATGAGCCGGGAAAACTTAAAAAAATTACGATACCTCGTAGAAACGTTTCTCTCATCCTTACACTAAGGTGGTATGATGATGTCATCTGGCTGCATGGTGTTCAGGTGTTTTTTTTTCTGAGAAGTTAGTTTCTCATTAGTTATTGGACGTTAAAAACCACGATATAAGTTTCGTTTTACGATAGTTTACAGCTGCAGTTAGTGAGTAGTTTTTACCGGGGATATAAGAAACTTCAGGAAAGAGCCAAAAGGAGACTAAACCTTCTGAAGAAGAAGAAATAAATATTTTTATTTCTCTTTTTTACTTGGCTCCACCGGAAATTCTCTACTGCGCAGACTCTGGCTGCACAATGGCGGCTAGAGAGACGGGGTTTTTTGGCTTCAAAATCTTAGAACGGTGACAGGCGGAAGCACGCTGTCCATTCTATATACAGTCAATGGTCACTACCCAGACGTTATTGCTGCGTAAACAACAATGGCGGCCTACAGGTGAAAAGTTTTTTCAAATTTGATACAAACTAAGATATTTTGAGAGATTTTATTATCGTTCTTATGTAGCTGGTAAAAACACTGATCATTTAGGAAAATGACGTTCTGGTAGCCAGGGTTCCCTTCAAAGAGTGACCCGGGAAACTGGAGACCTTCAGCTAAAAGAGAAGTCCTCAGAATGCATTTTAGATTAGTTTTATACACCTTTCAAATTTGAGAAGGAGGCATCCTGTTGAGAGTCCTCAATCAACAGGGTCGCTTTCTGAGCCAGAACACCGGTCAAACAGGAAGTGTTCTTTAGGACCAAGACTCTAAGTTTAGATTTTACTGAAGGAGGACGGCAGAGTTTGACAAGAAAATGAGGCCAGATTTCAACAAACTAACCGCTCTGTGACTTTATCCACAGGGGGCGCCAGATTTAACAGGAGCCTAAAGTTCCTTATAGGAGCTTTAATCGATCTGTTTTTATTTGCATCTGATTTATGACAATACTCTCTCTGCTTCCCACACACACACACACACACACAGGGTGTTTTGTCTGATGCTCTAATGTTGCGAGAGAGAAAATAGCCCCATATGGTCCGACTCACAGGACCCCCTTTAGTGGCACACACACACACACACACACACACACACACACACACACACACTCTGCAGTGGGTCTTAATGCCACTTAAGGCTGTTAGTGTTTCCTGTTGATGTCCAACAACAAGCTCTTCACAAGCCATCATTTTCCACTCTGCAGAGCTTTTTATTCTCACAAATAAAACACACACACACACACACAAATAATAGAGACACACACACACACTCTCTGCGCCGTAAACAGAGAGATGAACAGACAGAACAGGTAGAACATTCAGCCGTTTGGAGGAGTCACAGGTGTCTTTTAAAAGAGTCTGTGGGATGGAAAATAGAAAATAAAACACATTTTATTAAAGTGACACTTTTATTGTCTTTGACCTCAGAAATCAGAGTTTATTTATTTATTTATTTATTTACATTTTTTTTTTATTTTCCTTGACCAAACCTGAGTTTTTTCACCCTAATCTACATCTGTGAGATACTTTTCCAGATAATCTTTCACTTTCCATCCACTCTATCAGGTGAACGGGTCCATCTGACACCACCCACCAGGTGTGTGTTGTCCTGCAGGTCATCTGATGTCATCACAGGTCACAGAGGGGTCACAGAGAGGTCACAGGGTCACAGTAGGTTATCAGCGCTCTTCTGTGTTAAACTGAGAGCTCTCACTCTGATCAATGTTTCATTTGTTTAAACTGAGTTTGTTTCCTGACCTCAGTCATCTCTTTTTTTCTCTCCTTCTTCAGGCGACTGAAATGATGACATGGTGAACTATAAACTTATTAATATGATGAATAACAGCTCAGCACCTGGACTCTTCTACTACAGAGCCATACTGTTGTAATCTTACAGACTGTGGTTTTTGGCCGCATGCGTTTCTCCTGAGCCTGTAGATGTTGTTCAGCATTAATGGAAACTTCACAGACCTGTGAGTCCAGGATTTCCAAAAAGAAAGCAAGATTTTGATACATCAGAACAGAGGACGGTGATTCCCTCTGCAGTAGGGGTGTCAAACGCAAAAACAAAGTGGACCAAAATTTAAAACTTGGACAAAGTTGCGGGCCGAGTGCAATATTTCCTTCCATCATGAATTGAGTATTTCATCACATGCATTTCTTTATTCTATGAAACCTGTGTTATTTGAAGACATCTTTAAACTATTAAAATATAACATGTTTTTTTGTGTTTTGGTTCCTCAAACCCCCAAAATGTCAGGTGATGCAACCGTCCTGACAAGTATCCACAGTAATTAAACTCTAAAAATTGAATGTCAGTTATTGTAAATGGAAATTAAAAATACAGTGGCATTATTTTATGCTTGAACCTTTTTAAATAAAACATTCTTTGCAAATAAAAAGAATTTTAAAGCTGTTGAGAAATGTAAAAAACTTTTGTCCCGTAATTTTCACCTT
>RPOG01003378.1:0-65189 GCA_008086565.1 Thalassoma bifasciatum
ATGTCGTGTGGAGGGTTGATAGATTTTAAGGATGAACTTTGAGAGACATATAATCACAATATCTGAGAAAAGATACCCTCTGATGCATGACTAATGAAAGTCAGTGTCAGGATTTTTCCCTTGAGTGTTTTTATTTTAGTTTCTAAGCTTTTTTACCCTTAGCACATATTTGGTCTCCAAAGAGGGCACTTTAGCACATATTTGGTCTCAAAAGATGGCACTTTAGCACAAATTTGTCTCCAAAGAGGGCACTTTAGCACACATGTGGTCTCAAAAGATGGCACTTTAGCACATATTTGTGTCCAAAGAGGGCACCTTAGCACATATTTGGTCTCAAAAGAGGGCACTTTGGCTCATATTTGGTCTCTAAAGAGGGCACTTTAGCACACATTTGGTCTCCAAAGAGGGCATTTTAGTACATATTTGGTCTCCAAAGAGGGCACTTTAGCACATATTTGGTCCCTAAAGAGGGCACTTTAGCACATATTTGGTCTCCAACGGGGGCACTTTAGCACATATTTAATCTCCAAAGAAGGCACTTTAGCACATATTTGGTCTTTAAAGAGCACACTTTAGCACATATTTGGCTAAAAAGAGGGCACTTTAGCACACATTTGGTCTCAGAAGAGGGCACCTCAGCACATATTTGGTCTCCAGCGAGGGCACTTTAGCACATATTTGGGCTCCAGGGAGGGCACTTTAGCACATATTTGGTCTCCAACGAGGGCACTTTAGCACATATTTGGTCTCCAACGGGGGCACTTTAGCACATATTTAATCTCCAAAGAAGGCACTTTAGCACATATTTGGTCCCTAAAGAGGGCACTTTAGCACATATTTGGTCTCCAGCGAGGGCACTTTAGCACATATTTGGGCTCCAGCGAGGGCACTTTAGCACATATTTGGTCTCCAACGAGGGCACTTTAGCACATATTTGGTCTCAAAAGACAGCACTTTAGCACATATTTGGTCTCAAAAGACAGCACTTTAGCTCATATTTGGTCTCTAAAGACAGCACTTTAGCTCATATTTGGTCTTTAAAGAGCACACTTTGGCTCATATTTGGTCTCTAAAGAGAGCACTTTAGCACACATTTGGTCTCAAAAGATGGCACTTAAGCACATATTTGGTCTCTAAAGAGGGAACTTTAGCAAATACTTGGTCTCCAACGAGGGCACTTTAGCACATATTTGGTCCCTTAAGAGGACACTTTAGCACATATTTGGTCTTTTCTTGGGAGACCATCAGAAGGACAGAATAAAGATTTTAAAAAGCACAATGCCACCTGTAATAATGGTAACAATGACTACAAAAGTTTTGTTTTTCTGTCACTTATCAGCACCTCTTCTGTCCTGCTGACTGTCAGGGAGACTCCCCTCTGTTTCAGTTGATGCAGACGACTCCTCACCATTCCACATTTTCAGCACAGGACTCTAGAAATGTGACCTCACCCTGACACCCCCTCCTACAAATCAGTCTCTCAGCTTTTCCATCATCCTGTCTAAAGTTTCCATGACTTCCTGAGCTGTAGAAAGTCTTTATTTAGACCTGTGTCCAGCAGAAACACCTCAGATGGTGAAATGATTCATCTCATGTCGGTCAGCAGAGATGGGTCAGATGCAAACGAACGTGTGGTGGTTGACGGTCCACGGCTTCCACAGCGCTGACTTATTAAGTGTGCTGGACTGCATTAACACGATGACTCAGACACACAGAGTCACTTCACGTTTACTTGATGAGGTTGAGTCCAGTTGTTAAGAATAACTCTGCATGCTGACTTCCCTACTTCCATTAGATTTACATTAATATTTCATGTACTTGTACTTTTCTCTACAAGCTCAGCATACACTTGGTAGTAAAATATCTATCATATTATCCTACATTTCAATTACCAAAAGCAAATAAAATTAGCAGGGTCTAATCATAAATTTGTGCACACACGAACCCGGCATGAATCATTTTTTTTAAATAGACGATCTGAACGCTTCCTCCACAACTGGCAGTGAATCAATTAGCACCTAAAACCTGCCAAACGCAGGATGAACGTGGGCTGTGGCAGGTGACATTTCAGGTCACCTGCCACTATGATAGATGGTTACATCATTTTCTCTTCTGATGAGTACAAACGAGCCCGAATTAACGATTCTGGAGTCTGATATCAGCGAGCGGATAAAATCGAGAGTCGTGCCACAAATTAGGACTGGTTCAAGGCAAAAATTAAGACACTAAATTATTGATATAACCATTGGAAAGATATTTTTGTGGTCGTTTTCTTCTTATTTAATAGGACGGCTTAAGGAGTGGATGACACAACCAGTACAATGAGATTCGTAACCATAACTTTATTTTGTTCCAGTGTCACAAGTTTTAATGTTGATTTCAGGAGTTTTTCTTTCAACTGACTTTACTTTTTGATAAATTATAAGTCTCCTTGAGTGAAAGAGTGTATTTTGGTTCCAGTGTATTGTTTAGTTTTTTTTTTTAAGGACGTTCGATACCACTTGTTTCTCAGACTGTCACCACTATGAGAACTCACTCTAGTACTTTGATAAATAAAATTTCAATTAACGCAATGACGGATCAATTTTAAACAAAGATTTTTGTTTCTACGAAAGCAGAGTCATTCTGCCATTGAGTCCAAAATAAAACATTAAAAAAAACTCTTTCGGATTCTATGACTTGTTAAGTATATCTGTAATTTGAGTGTTTTGTTTTTAAATATTTTAGTATTTCAAAATGTAGTTAGCCTTTCATTATTAAGTATTTTCAGTATTTTAATATTAGGTATTCCAGCATTTATTGTATTTTTATTGTTAAGTACTTTTGTATTGTTGTATCCAAGCAATTGGCTTTTAATTTTTATTTTCCTGGATTCAATATTTTAGTATTTTAAGCAGGAGACTAAATTTACAGTGCAATACTGAACTTTGTGCTGTTTTGTTCTTATTAAGTTTTTTTGAATTTGAAAGTTCACTGAGAATAAAGTTTATATCCTGATCAGAAAAATAAAATTGTCACTTTCTGAGCTAATCCTGGCTACTCTGTATGTACAACAAAGTATAAAAAGATAGGGCAAAGAAAGTCTTAAGATTAAAATAATGTCTCTGGGGTCCTCAGAAATTTGGGTCACGGCCTAAAAAGTTTGGGAACTATTGGTGTATAACAGCGAATGAAACAGAATAGTTTTCAGTGTTATTTGATAGGTGGTTCATGTAGAATCAAAATGAAATAGATATAGATGGACACACACCAGAGAGTGAAGCTGCTGAGTTTCTGTCGATGAGGCCTTTAGGTTTAATCCAGCAATGGACGTTCCAGGTCCAGAGGTCCAGAGTCAGATCCCTAATCCCTGCTATAATAATCCAGGTGTGAGTACCTGAGACTTTCTAAAGGCTCCACTGAGATAACTGAAGCTTCCTCCTCTAAAATGTCTTTATACGCTCTCAGAATGGCTGGTAGTTTTCATCTGGCCACTCTCTGACTCAGCTCAGCCTTCTTCTCTGGGGCCTCTTCAGCCATTTGGTTGTAAAATCCAGAATTTTCTGGAGGTCATGACTTTATTGAGGGTCAGTGATAATAAAAAAAAAAAAAGTGCTGACCTGCAACTTTCTGCACAGTGAATGGAGCCGTCATGTGATGTGTGTTGACCTCAATCACTGTGGGAAAATAGAAAGTGAAATCATATCAGTGGTTAGAGGATACAGGGGGGGGACATAAAGTTTTATAATCAGCGGCTGGTTAGGGAACATGTGAACCCACATACAAGCTGCAGAAACCTGAAGAAGTCATGGGAGTCATCATGTGATACAGTAAACGTGGTGTCAGAGCTGCACATTAATGCAGAGGATTAAAAGTAGAAAAGTCAGTGAGTCGAATGAAACATCAGCTGAACATTAAAGTATGGAGCCAGTCACAGAAGTTAAGTAACAGAACGTCCTTTTAAATGTTGAGTTTAAAGTTCAGGATGAGGCAAAATGCTCAGTCTTTGATTGGAGGAATTTGCACAATAAGATTTAACTCAACTCTTCCTGTTGGCAGAGCTCTATTCTGACCCTCTATGATTTAAAGCTCAAAAAAAAAAAAACATCCTTGTCTCTCACTGGTGTTTTAGAAAACACTTATTTCAACCTCTGTCTGAAACGCTGCTGTCTCTTTAAGGCTCCACACTCCACGTACCCCCTTCCCTCTGATTGGCCTGTCCTCTGGAGGCATGTGAGGCAGTACTACTACTACTAAATGTGGTATTGCAGATTTATCAAGAATAACACACAACCACTAAAACTAATGTTTCTGTTCACGAATAAAAGCAAATTGCAAATTTTTCAATCAGAATATAATGGGGTGCTTTAATTTTTTTTCCTGCTTTGTTGTAAAACAGTCCACAAATCATGTTTGTGGATCACAGTAACTATTATGTTTTAGCATTAAAGATATCATTTTGATTAAATAACTTGCACATACTTGCAGATAAACCATAACAGAAACATACAAATATTTAGGAAATCAGCAATTTACAGATGATTTGAACTGACACTGGTTTAATAAAGTTGTCACGCAATAATTATATAACATTTATATAAAGTACAAGGGGAGGGGCCGGAGTGCACATGAGCACAGTGAGTGAGAGGAGCACACATACAAAAGAGAAACTGAAACTTAAGTATCAATCTCACAACGAAAGTATTGATTAATACTGACTCCTATGTTGGTACCAATATATGAGTATTCTAGATTGATTCGCCAAACACTACAGTCGAATTATGGGCAGGCCTTGGTGTTTGAGGCCCGCTCCTCCAACAAATCATGAATCATGACAGATTCAGGGATTTTTATAACGTGAAGATGTAGAGGTTTGAAAATCTGCATCTTTAGTCGGACCATCTTCTAATCGTACCCCTCTTTAAACTTCCGTGAGGAATACAGGAAAGCAGATTACTCCCTCTTTAAAGTCCCCAGACTTTTGGAAAACTCTGCCCACGAGAGAAATCCCAAAGGTACCAACACAAAATTCCAAACTGTGACTGGATTTTCTTCTCCACAGAGGCTGTATTTACATGTAGATAATTCGCTTTGGGTGAATTTTGTAACATGAAAACACATGAAAATGGTGTCATGGGGAGCTCTTTTTTTCTCAATTTCAGATATTTTAGGGTGACCATTTTTTCGCATGTCATCAGTGGAATGACATTTGCCTTTCTGTACTGATTTTTGAATGAATGAATACATGTTCCGGGGTTCGGCTCAAACTCCACCTCTATGAGCGTGTTTCTAAAGGAACCATTCAACGTGAATGATAAATACACTGTTCTGTGACGCGCTCAAGCTAGGCAAGATCAAAAACCCGGACATTTGAAGGATTTTATAAACCCCAACCGGACAGCCTCTTAAAAGAGGACATATGGTCACCCTAAGATATTTACTTTATACAAACATGCTCTCCACCCAGGGTCCAAGTTGGGCTTCTCTTTTATGGATTTGTCGCTTCAACGTCTTGAAGTCCTTCAAAGGTCCTCAGATTGTGTCGACAGTTCCTACAGTGGATGCACAGCTTTCATTCCTTCCTTGTGAATGGAAAATATATATCATTGCAGTGATGTAGTATGCATGAAGCTATTTCAACTACAGATCAGCCTCGAGATTCCTCACAGTCATAAATCTGGACAATGTCAAGGTGATGAGACGCTCCTTTGCTATGTGACACATTTCACCAGGAAAACGTAAAAGAAATGCATTTAAAAAATAGACCTATCATATAAATTAATCACTGAAACGTGACCCCTGTACAGTCAGATATAAGTGACATCATTTAAAGGACATGATGTGGTTCATGTGTGAATTTAACCCGTGTGCAGCTGACTCAGTCTGTAGGAGCGTCCCCGCCGCCCGCTGACAAAGCAGCACGCCTGCACCTGTCTCTGGAGACTTCCTGTCAATCACCTGTCAAACAATAAGTGTCAGAGCTATCCTTAACCTGAAGACGTCACACACACACACACACACACACACACACACACACACACACACACCCTCCTCAGTGGGGGAGGAGGCAGACAGGAATGTGTCACAGGTGGGAGCTGGATGCTGGTTGGGTGTTGGTGTTGCTGGGTGAAGTTTTCAGAGGGAAAAGAGCGATAAGGACAGAAAAATCACATATTCATTAACCGTGAAATTGACACAAGAATGTTAAATTGTTTACTTTTTCTCACCTGAACACACTCGTTCTCTCACTCGTGACATCAAACCTCACATGACCCTTTGTTGGCTCCTGATACCAGATTATAAGTGGTCAGTTGTCAACTATGGGGGATAAATGAAGTAATATTTCAAGCTTAATCTCAATAAATATGACACAAGAAGACAGTCATAGATTTACAAGATTAAAGTTACAAATTTACAACAACAAAGTCATACAATTTCTGGTATATGTTGAAAATGTACAAAAAAAAGTCATAGATTTACAACAACATGGTTGAAAAATGTACAGGAAAATGGGTAAAAAAATTACTGATAATATGGTTATAGTTTTGCGAGAATAAAGCCATAAATGTGCGAGAATATTGTCAAAAAATTGATGAAAACAAAGTCATAAATTTAAGAGATTTAAGTCATGATTTTACAAGACAAAAGTCTTTGATTTAGGTGAAAAAAATTATTAATTTACAAGGATAAAGTGAAAGATTTACAAGGAATAAGTCATAAATTTAGGAGAATAAAGTCAACAAAATGAAGTTAAAAAAATCTACAAGAAAGAATTCATAGATTTACAAGAATTAAGTCACAAATTTAAAGGAAAATGTTGAAATTTTTACAAAAAAAGTGATAGATTTACCAGAATAATGTCATGGATTTAGGAGAATAAAGTCACAGATTAACAATGATAAAGTGGAAAATTTACGAGAAAAAATGATGAAAAAATTGACAAGAAATAAGTCATAATTTTCCAAGAATAAAGCCATAAATGCACAAGAAAAAAGGTTGAAAATTCATGAGTAAAAAGTCATTAGTTGGATCAAAACAAGGTCATATATTTAGGAGAATAAAGTCATGATTTATTAAGACAAAAGTCATAGTTTTATGTGAAAAAAGTCATAAAGTTACAAGGATAAAGTAAGAAATTAACCAGAAATAAGTCATAGATTTATGAGAGTCAAGTAATGGATTGACCAGAATAAATTCATTTATTTAGGAGAATAAAGTCAAAATGTGTGGGAGAAAAATCTACAAATAACATTTTTTGGCTTCAAATATTTCCTATTCTGCATTTTGATATGTTTTATGCACCAGTTTTGTCTTTTCAGCTCCATTTCATTACTTTAATATTGTTCCATGAGACGTTACGAGATATACTCTTGTTTTAAATGTAAATGAACACATGATTTATTTCAGTGACTTATTTAATACACTGTGAGGTGAAAGTTTGGGTCTGCATGAACTGTTGTGTCCTGGTAAATGAACACATTGTGAGGCAGTGGTGAGTCGACCAGAACGATCCCACATAAATTATGTGTTATAAAGGCTGTGAAGATGTCACATGGTTATTACGGTTTTAAAATAAGTGCTGCAGTTGACACAAAAGCCCAGTTCAGGGGAAAGCGATACAGAGGTCATAAAGAGGAATTCAGGAAGACGACCCTGGGATCTATAAAGTTAACAGCTGCCGGGCGTCACAGGGTGGAGCTGTAGACACAGGAGACGCTTTGAGGGGGTGTTTAAAGTTCAGATGCAGGGAAAAATAAAACAACTTGTTCTACATTTGTGTGCTTCTGATTCTGATTCAAGCTACTTCTGATGTGTCTCCAGTTTACAGGGTCACTCTTTAATCCATAACACCGGGAGCTGACAGAGACACGTTCACACTTTCTGGCTCAAAGAAAACCATTGTTTAGGAGATATTAAACCAAGTCAACCACAGCAGGGGGCGTAATCTGATTGTGGACAGAGGGAGGGAGGAAAACACCCCAAAAAAATGGTCCAAAACACACCTTAAAGTGCCCTCCTTGGAGCCGAATGCATGCTATGGTGCCTTCTTGAGAGCAAAAATTAATGTTTAAGTGCCTTCTTAGTTGGCTAACCACACTTATCTGTCCCTTTGGCTCACAAAAACATTATAAACTGCTCTCCCGGGAGCCAAAACACTCACTAAAATGATCTCTTGGGAGTCAAAACATGTGCTAAAGTTACTTTTTGGGAGCCAAAATACACAAAAGTGACCTCTCAGGACCTAAACACATACTAAAGGGAACTTTCAAGAGTCCAAACATGGGCTTATTTGTTATTATGGGAGCCAAAATATGCCCTAAGGTGCCTTCTTTGGTGCCAAAAGATATAAAGTTTTCTGTTTGGAAAACCACACTAATCTGCCCTTCTGGCTGGTCAACCATGATAAATTGCCAAGTTGTCCCTAAATAATCACTTGGGAGCCAAAACATGTAAAAGTGTCCATTCAGGAGCTGAAACATTTTTAAAAGTTACTTTTTTTCTTAACGAAAACACTTGCTAACGTGTCATCTTGGGAGCCAAAGTATGCTCAAGTGCCCCCTTGGGTGACAAAACAAGTAATAAGCTGCCCTTGGTGGACCCAAAATACACATAAGTGCCCTTGTAGATGTAAAACATGCACTTCAGTGCCTTCTTGGGGGCCAAAACACACCTTGAGGAGCCCTCCATGTTTGTGACCCGTACTTATCTGCCCCTTTGGCTGGCCAGAACATGATAAACTGCACTCCTGGGAGCCAAATTACACTACAGCAATCTCTCAGGACCCAAACACTTGCAACAGTGGACTTTTGAGAGTCTAAATATAGGCTAAATTGCCCTTAGGGGAGCCAAAATATGCCAGAGTGGAACTTCTTGGGAGTAAAACACTTGCCACAGTGTCCTCTTGGTTCGAAACACATAAAAAGTTCCCATCTGTTTGGCAAACCATACTAATCTGCACCTTAGGTTGGCCAAAATGACCCAAATTTACCTCTTGGGAGCCAAAACATTTAAAACTGTCCATTTAGAGGCTGAAACGTGTTATAATGTGCCTTTTTCTGGATGAAAAGACTTGCCAAATTGTCTTCTTGGGAGCCAAAATATACTCCAGTGCCCTTGTAGGTGCCAAACTTGCACTACAGTACCTTCATGGGAGCCAAAACACGCCCTAAAGAGCCCATCATGTTTGTGAACCACACTTATCTGCCCCTTTGGCTGGCCGGAACATCAAAAACTGCACTCCTGGGAGCCAAAATACACAGAACTGCTCTCTTAGGAACTGAACTACACTATAGTGACCTCTCAGGACCGTAAAATACATGCTAAAGGGGAATTTTAAGAGTCTAAAAATGGGCTTAATTTCTCTTATAGGAGACAAAAAATTGCCAAATGTGCTATAGTGTCCTTCTTGGTGCCAAAACACACACATACAGTTCCCATCTGGTTGGCAAACCACACTAATCTGCCCCTTTGGTTGGCCAAAATGACCCAGAGTTACCTTTTGGGAGCCAAAACATGTAAAAGTCTCCATTCAGGAGCTGAAACATGTTATAAAGTGCCTTTTTCTGAACCAAAACACTTGCTTCAGTTTCCTCCTGGGAGCCAAAATATATTCCAGTGCCCTTGTAGGAGCCAAAACACACCTTAAAGAGCCCTTATGTTTGTATACCACACTTATTTCCCCTTTGGCTGGAAAAAACATGATAAACAGAACTCCTGGGAGGAAAAAAAACCTGCTTAAGTGTTGTCATTTTGGGAGCCAAAATATGCAAAAGTGTCCAGTATGTGCCTTTTTTTCCACTACCCCTGCCCTTCAAAATGTTCTTCAATGCTTCCACAACACAAGTCTGTTTGCACTAAAATAAACACTGATTAATCACTATAGTTATAATCCCGTCACTGCTAATCCATGAACAAACAGCCTCCATCTGAAACCATCACAGGCAGCTCTGAAGCAGAATTTAGGCCTTGGTTTGTGCATTTCTGAAAGTCACGTATCAAACGACTTTCCAAACAGGTCTCAGAAGAGCCCGAGCTTCCGCCCACGCAGCACTTTCAACCTGCACAAGGCTCTGAGCAAGTGCGACCAACAGCTTGCATTTCACGAGGGTGTAATGAGAGACTAAATGAAATGTTCTCACTGATACTTTTACACTTTTACATAACGTATCATAGAGACCAGACTGCAGGTTTTGATACATCCTCGCCCCCTTAGGTTGGATGTTTCCTGCATCTGCTAAATGCATTTTTTCCACCTGCAGGTAAAACACTGAACCTTTCAGTTTGCAGCCTTCAAAAAAAAAAGAGCCAGTTGATGGGAGTCAGCAGAGTTATACGCAGGTAGAAATTTATTTCTCTGCTGAGAGGCTCTGCTTTCTTAAAGAGGAGTTATTCTGCTTTCCCATATTTTAAACATGGATATAAAGTGATAATGCTGGATATTCAAACCAAACTACATAAACATATGTTGTAGAAATCCCTTAATCAGCCTGTAAACTAAAAAAGAACATCCTGTTCTGGGCTCACTTTTAAGTCTCAAAAATTTCCCTCCAACCCCACAAATACAAAGGCCATTTGATGCCTTCTCAAGTCATTTTTTTATTATTTATAAATATCTGAACATGTTTAACCCTTGAGATACCAAACGTGCTGGCAAGAGCAAAAAAAAAACCAAACTTACTTTTAAATGACTGGTATTTACAAACCATTCGTCCAATCTCAAACCTGAAAAAAACGGCAAAAATTGTCAGACTCTCAAGTTTCCCGAAGTACCTGAATGTATCGTAAGTGCTGTCAACAACATACGTTAACAGAGCAGAAAAGATGAGAAAAAATTTACAGAAAATCAACTATTTGCTTTGGTCCAATTGAGTTAAAAATAGAATATTCTATTATTTTTTCTGCTTTCATTAAGCCCTGAATGGTGAATATACACAAGGTTTTTGCACTTAAAGAAATCCTCTGAATTTTTCCTGAACCCATAGCTGTGCAGGACTTCACTTTTTACAGTAAAAAAAAAAAAATCTGTATACATTTTTTCTTTCTTCCTTATTGTACAAAGTTTCTATATTTCTTTTACTTTATAGCTCTAATTTGTAGTTACTTTACACCTGTTTTTTTATATATTTGATATTAAATGTTTATTCATACTTGTTTTTTGTATAAAGAAAGCACAGTTAAAACCTAAGTCAAATTTCTTGTATGCTTCTTTCTGATTTGTAGAGAAAAATAAAACCACAGTGAGTAAAAATGTTACAAAAGAAAAAATTACCCTGAAACTGTGTGGTATCTCAAGGGTTAAATCCTTTTAACCCTGTGGTGCAGAGTGGTCACTACAGTGGACACCGATTTAAAAGTTATTTACTCCTAAATTCAATGGTTCATGTGGTGGAAACTCATTTTAGCCTGTGTCAGAATATTTTCCCAAACATATAAATATTTTTTTAAATGTTATAGACAAACATTTGAGGGTGAAGAAGCTGATAAACTATAAATTATTAAGTGTTAAAATGGATGAAAGAGAGTTAAAATGTTTTGCAAAGCATTAAAAAAAGATAATTCATGAAATCACAAAACAAAGTCATATTTACATTACGTTCACACTGTTTTATGTTGAATGCTTTTAAAAAAAATTAAAAGGATAATTTCTTTCATGCCTTAAGACACATAAAAACACTCAAGGGAAAAATCCAGACACTGACTTTCATAATTCATGCATCAGAGGGTTAAAATCAAACTATTTTGGGCGGACCACTTGTAATACTGTCACGTCCCACCAGGGGGCCGCGGACCACAGGTTGGGAATCACTGATGCCCTCAAATTTTCCATAACAGACTCAAAACTCGACTTTAAACTTTCTCTTGTAGCAGTGACACACCTGACTCCTCTCCTTTCTTGTCCACCTGTCAGCCAGCAGACCTAAACTCCTCTCCTCTCTCAGAAAAAGAGCAGAAATTTAGAGAGTGAGGCCTCAGCTGTGTGATGAATGGAGACACAGACCCACAGAAACACCTTTTCTCTGTCAGACGCTCTAATCTCCTGTCTTTGACACTCCAGCGGGGTTTTACGGATGACTCCACTTCACCTCCTGTGATCCGGCTAAATTCATCCCGGAGCTGAAAACACTCTGACTGAGTCCGTCTGTCCTGGTTTCACCTGTCTGCAGACTCACACTCATCTTATTCTGGGCTTCAGTGCTGACATGAGAGGATTTAAACTGTCTCCTTAGATAAAAATCATGTTTGTAGAATTAATGTTTCACCCTCCTCCTTCTCTCTTGTCTTATAGTCCAGAGAACAGAAAGCTGCTCTGTTATCTCGCTGCTTTCTCAGGTGTCTCGGAAACTGAGGTCAGACTTACAGTCGTAACATAATCGGCCTTTTGTTCTGCTCTCGGTATTAGACATCAATCATTCCCTCACAGCAGTGTAATGTTACAAACCCCAGCCCAAGTTAAATCTGAGGTTTAAAACCACATGTATATTGCTTTTCACAAAGAGAAAGTTATTAAAGGAATCATTTATGTAACACACCATATTTTAGTTTACCTGACATGCACTAAATTCACTGATATAACCTTTCATCCATTAAGAAAAGCAGCAGAATCAGCTCCACAGCTTTGTACTTATGTCAAAAATACGGGATAAAACTCTAAATCATGTGATTCTGGGTCAACAATATGAGATAAAGGGTCAAAAATGGTATAAAAAGTTGAAATCGTGTGATTTTCAGTAAATATTATGACATAAAGGGTCAGAAAAATAGGGGATAAAAAGTTTAAATCATGTGATTCTGAGTAAAAATATATTACATAAAGGGTCAAAATTATGCGATTAAATGTTGAAATTGTGATACTGAGTAAAAATTTTGAGATGAAGGGTCAAAATTTGGGATAAAAAGTTTGAATTATGTGATTCTGAGTCAAAAAATTTGAGATAAAGGGTCAAAAATGGTATAAAAAGTTGAAATCATGTGATTTTCAGTAAAGATTATGACATAAAGGGTCAGAAAAACAGGGGATAAAAAGTTGAAATCATGTGATTCTGAGTAAGAAAATATTACATAAAGGGTCAAAAATATGGGATTAAAAGTTAAAATTGTGATTCTGAGTAAACATTTTGAGATGAAGGGTCAAAAATATTGGATAAAAAGTTTAAATCAAATGGTTTTGAGTTAAACACATGAGATTTAGGGTCCAAATTATGGGACAAAAAGTTAAAATCTAGTGATTCTGAGTAAAAAAATATGAGATAAAGGGTCAATAATATGGGATAAAGAGTTTAAATCAAATGGTTTTGAGTCAAACGTGAGATTAAGGGTCCAAAATATGGGACAAAAAAGTTGAAATCTAATGATTCTGTTTAAAAATTTCGAGATAAAGGGTAAAAAATACGGGATAAAACTCTAAATCATGTGATTCTGGGTCAAAAATATGAGATAAAGGGTCAAAAATGGTATAAAAAGTTGAAATCATGTGATTTCCAGTAAATATTATGACATAAAGGGTCAGAAAAACAGGGGATAAAAAGTTGAAATCATGTGGTTCTGAGTAAGAATATATTACATAAAGGGTCAAAATTATGGGATTAAAAGTAAAAAATTGTGATTCTGAGTAAACATTTTGAGATGAAGGGTCAAAAATATTGGATAAAAAGTTTAAATCAAATGGTTTTGAGTTAAACACATGAGATTTAGGGTCCAAATTATGGGACAAAAAGTTAAAATCTAGTGATTCTGAGTAAAAAAATATGAGATAAAGGATCAATAATATGGGATAAAGAGTTTAAATCAAATGGTTTTGAGTCAAACGTGAGATTAAGGGTCCAAAATATGGGACAAAAAAGTTAAAATCTAACGATTCTGTTTAAAAATTTTGAGATAAAGGGTAAAAAATATTGGATAAACTGACAAATCATGTGATTCTGGTTAAAAAATATTAGATAAAGGGTCAGAAATATGTGATTAAAAGTTTAAATTATGTGATTCTGAGTCAAAACTATGAGGTAAAGGGTCAAAAATGGGATAAAAAGTCAAAATCGTGAAACAAAAAAGTCCTTTCTAAGATAAACGATCAGATTTAAAGAGAACTGTCCGTAGCTTTGAGATGAAAATGTTAATTTTATGAGATTAAAACTGCAAAATCATTAGAAAAATCAAACATTTGGACTTGAAAAGTTGTATCAAATAAATAAATAAAAAAGTGCTGTGAATAGTGCTGACATAAACAGGTGTAGCTAACATTAATGCTGCATCACCTCCTCTCTCTCTCTCTCTCTCTCTCTCTCTCTCTCTCTCTCTCAGGTGCCAGGTTGATCACATGACTCTCGGCCTCCTGCTGGGAGCAGCTCCGGCTCCTCGTCTGCTCCGCACAGATGGGACACGAGGCCTCACAGCAGACGGATGTTGTGTTAACCTGAGACACCGGACGGGTGGAGAAACATAAGGTCTCAGCGTGAACCTGAATACTCTTAATCCCATAAAACATGTGAAGTTACAGTTTAGAAACTTAAATTTCAAGTTTGTTGAAGAAGACATGTCCACCTTTTTAGTGGTGAAATTATAAATATTGTCTTAGGGGATTTTATTAAATTCCCTAAAATGTCTGGGTTTTTCTCAGCTTTTTCTACAGATCATTGATTTTTATAATAAAGTGCTGCACTGGGATACTGACATTAATCTGATGCACCAACCTGTCAAGATGTTGAGTATGAAGGAAAAACATGCACTGACAGACAGACAGAAAATGCTGAAATGGAAATGCACTTTTACAGACAAACTGCAGATAAACTATAATACCTCTCTTTTCATTGTGGTCATGACCAGAGTTAAGATTTTTTTTGGCCTATATTAGATCAAATTTTGAGACAGAAAATCAAAAATTTTGAGGCTAAAATCAAAGCTATGAGATAAACAGTCAAGATTTTGAGCCAAAAGTTAAAATTTTGGGATGAAAAGTCAAAATTCAGAGGAAAAAAGTCAAATTTTGAGAGAAAAGAATTTTGAGCTTGAAAGTCAAAGTTAAGAGATAAAAAATATTATTTAGAGACAAGTCAAAATAACAAGAGGAAGTAAAAATTATGAGAAAAAAGTCAAATCTACTCGAAGAAAGTAAAAAATTATGAGATAAAAGTGAGAATTTTGAGTTGAGAAGTCAAGGTTATTAGCTAGAAAGCCAAAGTTATGAGACAGTCAAGATTTTAAAATAATAAAGTCAAAAATTAAATAAAAATTTTGACTTAATTTGGAATCTTAACAAAACTAGTTTGCCATTTTCTGTTCTTAACTAGTGGAAATTGATTTCAATAAATCATTTATGTTGACATCATTGAAAAATGTTCCTTTTAAACAGAAAAGGAATGTTTCGAATAAATGTTTGTATTCATGTGCAAAGCTGCACTGGGTTACTGACATTATTCTGATGAACCAACTGGTCAAGATGTTGAGTGAAGAAAAAAACATGCACTGACAGACAGAAAATGCTGAAGTGGAATGCACTTTTACAGACAAACTGCAGATAAACTATAATACCTCTCTTTTCATTGTGCTCATGACCAGAGTTAAGATTTTTTTTGGCCTATATTAGATCAAATTTTGAGACAGAAAATCAAACATTTGAGGCTAAAATCAAAGCTATGAGATAAACAGTCAAGATTTTGAGCCAAAAGTTAAAATTTTGGGATGAAAAGTCAAAATTCAGAGGAAAAAAGTCAAATTTTGAGAGAAAAGAATTTTGAGCTTGAAAGTCAAAGTTAAGAGATGAAAAATCATTATTTAGAGACAAGTCAAAATAACAAGAGGAAGTAAAAATTATGAGAAAAAAGTCAAATCTACTCGAAGAAAGTCAAAAATTATGAGATAAAAGTGAGAATTTTGAGTTGAGAAGTCAAGGTTATTAGGTAGAAAGCCAAAGTTATGAGACAGTCAAGATTTTAAAATAATAAAGTCAAAAATTAAATAAAAATTTTGACTTAATATGGAATCTTAACAAAACTAGTTTGCCATTTTCTGTTCTTAACTAGTGGAAATTGATTTCAATAAATCATTTTTGTTGACATCATTGAAAAATGTTCCTTTTAAACAGAAAATGAATGTTTCGAATAAATGTTTGTATTCATGTGCAAAGCTGCACTGGGTTACTGACATTATTCTGATGAACCAACTGGTCAAGATGTTGAGTGAAGGAAAAAACATGCACTGACAGACAGAAAATGCTGAAGTGGAATGCACTTTTACAGACAAACTGCAAATATACAATAGTTTAGTCTTTTCATTATGGTTGTCACCAGTGTTGAGATTTTTTTTGGCCCATATTAAGTCAAATTTTGGTCAAGAAAGTCAAAGTTGCGAGACAAAAAATTAAGCCGAAATCAAGAGATAAGTCAAGGTTATGAGATTAGAAGTCAAAATTGGAATCAAATATAATTTTGAGCTCAAAAGTCAAAGTTATGAGATAAAAAGTCAATATTTAGAGATAAGTCAAAAGAGCAAGAAAAAAGTCAGAATTTTAAAACAAAAAGTCAAAAGTCAAAATTTGGAGATGAGAAACTTATGAGCTAAAAAGTCAAGGTCAAAATTATGAGATACCTTTTGACTTGATTATTTCGAAATTATATATTCATACGGAAACTCAACAACGCTAGCTTGCCATTTTTGTATTTTTTAACTACCAGAAATGGACTTTAAGAAAATGTAATCTTCGAACAGAAAAGGAGTGTTTTAAATAACTGTTTAGGTTATGAAGTGACTTTGGTTTCCTTGAGTATTTTTGGGTGTTTTCTCTAAGACGCTTGGCAGGATGTTCTCTTTTTCTGGTTTTTAATTTAAAGTCACCCTGATCTCAAATATGGGTGACTATAAAATGTCAAAAAGTCAAAATTAAGAGAAAAAATCGTCAAAATTTGTGGCAAAAAATTTGAGAAAAAGGCAAAATTGAGAAAAACAATTTCCTCAAAATTTCGACTTATCTCTAAATTTATACTTTTTTCCTCATTTATTTGATGCTTATCTCAAAATCAAAAGCTGGTTTGTCATTTTTATATTTCTCACTGGTGAAAATGGGCTTCTGACATTATTTTTTGTTCACAATATGGAGAATTTTCACTCCAAACAGATGCTACTTTATTTTCTTTGAGTGTCTTTGGGTATTTTTGCAGGATCTCCAAAAGGCCAGGTAGAGGATCCTCTTTTTGAGTTTTTAGAATATGGTCACCCTAGTTTAAAAGCCTTTGAAGAAGTCTGATTTCATCGTTTATCTTCTTCAATCTCGTATCTTTCTGTGTTTAAATCTGGTGTTAAATATTTCAAACATTTGGCAGGTCTGTGTTTGTAATCCCACCTTGTTGATACTGAAACTCTCTCAGAACAATAAAGTCATTATGAACCTGTTTTTAATTCATGCAGTGATAGAAATCTCTGCGTTTAAATCAGACAAAGTGCTTGGAACGCTCCGGTGAATCCTGAAGGTGTGAAATCAGCTCTGTTTTCTCCCATCAGGCGTTTTTTATCTCCGCCTGTGATCTCCTGCTGCTTCTTGGTGTTAAATCAACTCCAAAGTCTAAATTAAAACACTTTCTCATCACGACGGCTGATTCTAAAATCTCAGACTGACGGAGCGAGCTGCCAGGTGGACGACTGAGAGGTCACGGTGCCAAGGCCCCGAGTGTGTGTGTGAGAGAGTGTGTGTGACAGCAGGGAGACATGAGTCAGCACTTCAGACTGACCATGATTAAAGCAGAGAAGAAGAACAGACCACCAGCAGGGCCTGAAAAGCTGCCAGCACACACACACACTCTCTCACACACACTCTCTGTCTCAGCTCACAGCAAACATGAACATACAGGATGTTCTGATGGAAGCTGACAGAAAAGAAAAGGAGGAAAATGAGAGCGAGCGTCTGGCTCCCTCAAGTGGTCAAACAGTGACATGACAGGATCAGAGAGAAAAAGCTCAGACTGGGTTTGATACAGGGTTTAAAATCTTAAAAAAACTCATTGATAATTCATTAAAATTCAAAACGAAGGAAGAAATAATTGAACTATGACAGATCAGAGTCTAGAAAAATAATTTCAATATCCTTAAGTTGATTTATTGACTATTTCATGCAGGGAGATTTGAATTATTTTAGCTCCTTTGTGCCAAAATATTGCCAAATCCAAGAAACCAAAGTTTATGGCACAAAAGATGCAGATATTAAGTCTGAAGTTTATTTTATGACTTTTTTGTCAGGCTTTGTGGTCAAACAAAGTGTATCATATCATAATATAAACTCATTTGCACTAAGGATGCTCAAAAGGGACATTATCCTTTTCATTTAGATACATATATTTTTAAACTCCTATTCAACTCAACTCAACTCAGTTCACCAAGATATAAAGCGTCAATTCAAATACAACTCAAAGCTTGAACTTAACTTTAAATATAACATATATAAATTATTATCTATGTATAAATAAAGGGTATATCTATATCTATATGTGTGTGTATGCATACACTGAAAAAAACTGAAATCTAAGCAAGTGTTTATGTCTTATTGTTCATAGAAAATGTCTTTTTAGACTTAATATCAGCCAGATTTACCAGACCAGTCCAGAAAATGTCTTATTTCAAGATATTTAAAGACAAAAATGAGGTCTGAATAACTTGTAATGAGAAAAAAAAAATACAGAAGATTTTGGCAATAGAATTATTACCTGTCTCACCTGTGTGACTGAAATTTCCTCTGCCTCCTGTTTACATTTTGCGCGACCTTGCCTGACTTTTGACCGGGAAAAAGAGGTTTTAAATATATTTGATGCAAAATGCCCCTAGATTGGTTATATTGTGTTAAACTGTATAAATTGTATAAACCAGTTTCTATTGTTTTAATGTTCTGTTTCTGCTCCTAAACATTACACCTGGTTTCTGGTTTCTTTTGTTTTTTTTGTAAAATGGCAAAAGCTTCTGGCTTTTGCTTTCGCATACCGGTTCAAGCCCTGCTTACAAGTTCAAAAAACGTCTTCTTTTTCAGGTTATTAACTCTCCTGTTGTCTTCTGGTCAATTTGACCCAATTTTGAAAATTACATGTTTTTGTGTTTTGGTACCTCAAACCCCCAAAATGTCAGTTGGTGCAACCGTCCTGACAAGTATCCACAGTAATTAAACTTTAACAATTGAATGTCAGTTATTGTAAATGGAAATTAAAAATACAGTGGCATTATTTTATGCTTGAACCTTTTTAAATAAAACATTCTTTGCAAATAAAAAGAATTTTAAAGCTGTTGAGAAATTTAAAAAGACTTTTGTCCCGTAATTTTCACCTTGTCAAATGTCAGGGTGGTGCAACCGTAACATTAGACTTTTATTTTAAAGTGAAGAGAATAAAACAGGAAACAGGAAACTGCATCAGCCAGAGGAGCCCAAATGACATTTGTGACCAAGTGGAAAAGTTTGTAGATTTCTCTGAAATACTGATAAAAAAGGTTTTTTCACTTCATTGGTGACTGGAACAATTTCCATGTCAGGTGGTACAACCAATGTAATAATGTGAAATGTCATTTTAACATCAAATTATTTATCTTATTCACAAATAAAAGACATAAAACACACAAAATGAAAATGTATGAGTCACTACAGACACTTGAGAGAAACTTGCCAATAATTTCACACAGAAAAAATAACAGGAACATATAAATATATTTTCAAATATTTGGTTGCGCCACCTGACATTTTTGGGTGCTCAAATTAAAAATACTAAAAAATAATGAACCTAAAAACTTTGAAATGTTGGTCAACTACTGAAATCTGTTAGAAAACATAATTCTTCACTCAGAAATATGATTTTTATCCATTTTCAAAGAACTTTTCAAAAATACGAATTCAATATATCCTGCCATCACTTTGACAAATACCTGTCTGTGATAATACGTCAATGGTAACACTTTAGATTAGAGAACACATATTCATTAACTTATAGTCAATAAGTAATAATTAGGAGTTAATATATGGAAAAGTCTGAATTCATGGCGCAACAGAGGTAGAATAAGGGATTAATGCGTGCTTAATAAATACAAATTAGGGGCTAGTAAGCTACTTATATGCTTGTTAATAAGTGTACCCTAATCTAAAGTGTTACCACGTCAATTTATGCACCTCTGATAATAGTAGTGGAAAAAAAAATCAGAATTTTTGCTTTTTTCTACTCAAAGGAGAAATGTACTTTATGTAAATAAGGTCTATTACAATATATGTCACAAAAGTAATTGATAAATATATGTGAATATGTTGGAAGCATCTTCACAAAAATAAAGAAATATGTACTTCATAAGCAGTCAGAACAAACAATGAAAGGTAAATCTGAAAACAACAGGAGGGTTAAAAGACAAAAGAGAAAAAAAAAATGAGGAAAGAAATGTATTGTTTCGTGTCCTTTATCAGAATTTATTCAACTTCAAGAATGACAACTCAAGTGACTTTATTGTCTTTTAATATCTTGATATTTTTCTGGATTTGTCACTTGTGGATTCGCACCTTTGGCTTCTAGATTTGGTTTTATATGATTTAACTCTGATATTTAAATGGTGGATGATTTAGAGCCACTGAAAAAAGTAGGAATTTGGGATTGTGGGAGGAAGCTGGAGTGCAGCATTTAAACCTAATCACTGCACCTTTCTGCTTCCCACTCACCAATCAACACAACATCAGAGCCTTTGTCTCAGAGTGTTTAACAGGCCTCAGTGTGACTGTATCCTGAGAACGAGGCTGAGTCTGTGAAATATGAAAAAGGTGTTTCAATAACGAGCTGATTCTGCTCACATCAATGCCTTTAAAGAAAGTTCTGCTCCTTTTCAAACTCTGAGGAAGAGGAAAGTTTGCAGAGAAACTATTGACCAGCTCCAGCAGCTGCAGCAGCTCCACAGAGAGTTAAAGGCCTGAAGGGCGTGCAGCTCTATTAATGAGGCAGGAGAGACAGATCTAACACTTCTACTTCTACACTTCTGTCCAGAGAATAATAAAGCAAATGTACCAAATGTGAAACTAGAAACTTCAGAGAAATTTACAAGAGGTTTTATTCCACAGGTGATTCTCATTCACGGTGTAGAAATCACTGAATCTGGCTGTAAACTCATTATAACACTCTGTTTTAAAAATGTAGAACAAGATCATGACCAGATCCTCACAAGATCTTCATTGGATCATTCTTCACAAGCTCGTCACAACAGCTTAAAGACATCTTCGCAAGATCTTCATGGTGTCTTCACACAAAGCTAAACAAGATCTTTGTGAGCTTGTTAAAAGATCTTGAAGGGATCTTCGCAAGATTTCACAGGATCTTTATAAAATCCTAAAAGGATCTTCAAGACATCTTTGCAAGCTCGTCCCAAGATCGCCACAAGATTTTCACAAGTTCATTGAGAGATCTTTTCAAGATCTTCACAAGATCATGACCAGATCTCAACAAGATCTCCACAAAGTCTGAACAAGCTTGTCACAAGATCTTAAAGACATCTTCGCAAGATCTTCATGGTGTCTTCACACAAAGCTAAACAAGATCTTTGTGAGCTTGTTACAAGATCTTGACTGGATCTTCAAAATATCTTCCCAGGATCTTTATAAAATCCCAAAAGGATCTTCAAGACATCTTTGTAAGTTCATCCCAAAATCTCCATAAGATTTTCACAACATCTTTTCAAGATCTTCACAAGATCTCAACAGGATCTTCACAGTCTTTACAAGCTTGTCACAAGATCTTAAAGACATCTTTGCAAGATCTTTTCTTGGGATCACTACAAGATCTTTATGAGCTTATTACAAGATGTTAACAAGATCCTTACAAGATCTTCATGGGATCTTTCTTCACAAGCTTGTCACAACATCTTAAAGACATCTTCGCAAGATCTTCATGGTGTCTTCACACAAAGCTAAACAAGATCTTTGTGAGCTTGTTAAAAGATCTTGACGGGATCTTCACAAGATGTTCACAGGATCTTTATAAAATCCTAAAAGGATCTTCAAGACATCTTTGCAAGCTCATCCCAAAATCTCCATAGGATTTTCACAACATCTTTTCAAGATCTTCACAGTCTTTACAAGCTTGTCACAAGATCTTAAAGACATCTTTGCAAGATCTTTTCTTGCTCATCACCAGATCTTCAAAAGATCTTGGTGACATCTTCACAAATCCTTCATGAGCTCACCGCTAGATCTTTAGGGTATCTTCAAATTGATCTTTACAGGATCTTTATAAGCTTGTTGCAAGATCTTGACGGGATGTTCACTAGATCGTAACAGGATCTTCAAGACATCTTCGCGAGCTCGTCCCAAGATCTCCATAAGACTTTCACAAGCTCATCACAAAATCTTTTCAAGATCTTCATGAGATCATCATCAGATCTCAACAAGATCTCAACAGGATCTTCACAAAGTCTTGACAAGCTTGCTACAAGATCTTAAAGACATCTTGGCGAGATTTTCTTGCTCATCACCACTTCTTCGAAAGATCTTGATAGCATCTTCACGAATCCTTCATGAGCTGATTTCTAGATATTCATGGTATATTCACACGGAGCTTCACGAGATCTTCATGAGCTTGTTACAAGATCTTGACGGGATGTTCACAGGATCTTTATAAAATCCTAAAAAGATCTTCAAGATATCTTTGAAAGTTCAGCCCAAGATTTCCAAAAGATTTTCACAAGATCATTGCAAGATTTTTTCAATATCTTCACGAGATTGCCACCAGATCTCAACAAGATCTCAACAGGATCTTTACAGGCTTGTCACAAGACAGTAACATCATTTTCACAAGATCTTTTTGTGCTCATCACCAGATATTCATAGTATCTACACATGGGATCACTACAAGATCTTTATGAGCTTATTACAAGATGTTAACAAGATCCTAAAAAGATCTTTAAGAGATATTTCATGGGATACACACAAGCATGTCACAAGATCTTAACAGGATCTTAACAAACTCATCACAAGAAATTAAAAGTAGCTTTATGTGGGATATCTACAAGATCTTTTTGAACTTGTTACAAGATCTTAACAGGATCCTAACAAGATCTTCACAAGATTTGGCCCAAGATATACACAAGCTTGTCACAAGATCAACATGGGATCTTCACAACATCCTCACAAGCTGTCACAAGACATTTACTATATTTTCTCAAGATCTTGTCTTACATATCACCAGATATTCATAGTATCTTCACATAGTATCTTTACAAGATCTTAATGAGCTCATTACAAGATCTTGTCGGCATCCCACATGAAGATACTATAAATATCTTGTAATGAACACGAAAAGATCTTGTGAAAATGTTGGTAATGTCTTGTGACAGCTCGTAAGATCCTGTTAAGATCTTGTGACAGCTTGTGAAGATGTTGTGAAGATCCCAAAATGATCTTGTGTCCATCTTTCAGAGGTTTTTACGGGATCATCACAACATCTTGACCAGCTTGTCGCAAGATCTGAACAAGATCTTCCAGAGAGATCCTCATGAGACTTGTTAAAGTAATGACATCATCACATAAGTCTCCCTGGACTAGTTCACATTAAGTTTGAGGGGAGAATATTAAGGTCGCCCCAAAGCTCTGACCAATCAGAGGGAAGGGGGAGTCTTAAAGAGACAGTAGCTACAAAACAGAGTGATTCAGACAGAAGCTGGTATTTAAGTTTTCTAAAACCCCAGTGTGAGAAAATAGAGGTGTTTTTTGATACTACGGGGTCACCAGAGGGACAGAATAAAGACTTACGAAAAGCACAGCACTCCCTCTTTAAAGGACAGAGTCAATCGAGTAATCCAAACCGTCCCCTAAGAGCAGAAAATTATACAAGTCGTGTATTAAAGTGATGATTTACGACGTCAACGCCGCCAACAAAGTCCAACATCAACAATCGATGAGGCCTCGCTCTCAAACCGCCGCCACTCATGTTTCCACATTGATCACCGATGACTTTTACAAATCTGGGCCCTGAGAAGATGCTGAGCCAAGGAGTAAAAAAAAAATGACGAATCACCCCTCGTGCGCTTACACCCTATAATGTGTCACATCACGGAGACTGGAGGGTGGAGGTGTGCGTCGAGCCGATAATAAACTGGCACGCCGCTTCAGCGAGCACGGCGGGAAACGAATGCTGCGCCGCCAAAGCCAAACACACTCAGACCCCCCCATGAGTTTATGGATGTAACGGATCCAGGTCGGCCCGCGGCGACCCTTTGGATGTGCCACACGGCTCATAAGACGCCGCGGCGTGCCAGAGAGTCAGGCTCTCTGAGGGAGAGCTGAGGCGTGAAGACGGCGAGAGCGTTCAGGCGCCTCAGAGAGGAAAAAAAAGGAAAAAATTAGTTATATAAGAAGAAGAGTGTGAGATGGAGAGGACTGCGTGTACTCAGGGATGTGATCAAAAAATACGCTCTAACTTTCTCAGATAAACCTGAAAATGAACGACAGCTTAATCCTCCTCATATGTTTTCAATCCGCTCACGGAAATAATGTCTGATTTTTCCAAATCCCTCATATGAATCAGGAGATGTTTCCCCTTCGTCAGCATCTCCACGCCACTAATTACGACCATTATCTGCCAACACATCCGACCAAAAGTCGACTTTAGCCAGAGAAAATAAACTTTCAGCTCCGTGATTGACTAAACCAGCAAAGTGACCTTTTGCTTTGGCACAAAAACGTCTCTAAGGTGAATTAATCCTGTGAAAAATCTGATTTCAGACGCTCCATGACATTTACAAACAGGGTTTAGTCTCATACCTCACCAACGGTTTTATCGGCCGTTAAATGTTAATTTGTGATTTTAAAATTTCTGACCAGTCTTGTTTTGTGCTTTGTTTTTTTCCCTAAGCTCAAAGTTCTGACTCTTTTTGCAGAATTTTGATTTTGTTTCCTACAAAACTTTGAATTTCTAATACAAAATGTTCTTTTCTTCTTGTACTTTTAAATATTTATCTTAAAATTGTGTCCTTTTATTTCCAGAGTTTGAAGATTATCACAGGACATTGATTTTAATCTCAAAATCTAAAAATAACTTTCATTCCTCATAACTTCAACTTTTCCCTCAAAGTTTTGACTTTTTGTCTCAAATTTTTGACTTTTTATCTTGCTATTTTCCCTTTTATCTCATAGTTCTTACTTTTTATTTAATAATTCTGACTTCAGCATCTCAAAATTTTGACTTTTATCACCAAATTTCATCTCTTTGTTTGAGAACTTTGATATTCATGGCAGAACTTTGACTTTTATCTCAGAATACTGACTTTTATTTCTCATAACGTCGACTTTTTCCCTCAAAATTTTGTCTTTTTATCTCACAATTTTGACCCTTTGTCTCAAAGTTTGACTTTTTATCTAAAAACTGACTTTTTATCTCGTTATTTTCCCTTTCATCTCAAGTTCTTACTTTTTATTTCACAAATTTGACTTCAACATCTCAAATTTTTGACTTTTTTCTCTCTACACTTTGACTTTCTCACTCAAATTTTGACTTAAATCACAAAATTTTGTCTCTTTGTTTTAGAACTTTGGTATTTATGACCAAACTTTTACTTTTATCTTAAAAGTACTCACTTTTATTTCTCATAACTGAAGACTTTTTCCTTCAACATTTTCACTTTTTTTCTCATAATTTTGACCTTTTGTCTCAAAGTTTTGACTTTTCATCTAAAAATATGACTTTTTTCTAATAGTTTTTACATTTTATCTCAAAGTTTTGACTTTTATTGCATAATTTTAACTTCAACATCTCATAATTTTGACTTTTTCCTCAAAAATTTGACTTTCTAGCTCAAAATTTTCACTTGCTTGCATGTAATTTTGACTTTTATCTCAACCAATTTGTATTTGTATTTTAAAAGTTTAATATTTATGATGGAATTTGGAGTTTTATCTCAAAATACTGACTCTTATTCCTAATAACTTAAGACTTTTTCCCTCAAAATTTTGACTTTTATCTAATTAATTTTAACTTTTTGTCTCTGGGTGTTGACTTTTTATCTAGAAATTTTTACTTTTAATCTCATAATTTGCCCTGTATCTCAAAGTTTGGACTTTTTATTGCAGAATTTTGACTTCAACATCTCAAAATTTTGACTTTTTTCTCAAAACCTTGACTTTCTAACTCAAAATCTTCTTAGTAACATGTATTTTTGACTTTTATCTCAACATTGTTTCTTTTTATTTTCAAAGTTTAATATTAATGATGGATTTTGGAGTTTCATCTCAAAATACTGACTTTCATGTCTTACATCCTGGACTTTGTCCCTCAATATTTTGGCTTTTTTTTTTCCATAAATTTTACTTTTTGTCTCTGGGTGTTGATTTCTCATCTAAAAATTTGACCTTTTGCTCATAATTTTGACCTTTTATCTCAAAGTATTTACCTTTTTATTGCAGAATTTTGACTTCAACATCTCAAAAGTTTGACAATTTTCCCAAAACTTTGACTTTCTAACTCAAAATGTTCTTGTTTCCGTGTAATTTTGACTTTTATCTCAAATTTTTGTCTTTTTAATTCAGAACTTTGATTTTCATGCTGGACTTTTGCGTTTTGTCTCAAAATACAAACTTTATTTCTCATAACTTAAGACTTTTTCCCCAAAATTTTCCTTAATTTTAACTTTTTGTCGCAAGGTGGTGACTTCTTATCCAATAATTTTGACTTTTAATCTCATAATTTGCCATTTATCTTAAAGTTTAGACTTTTTGTTGCAGAATTTTGACTTCAATATCTCAAAATTTTGACTTTTGTCTCAAAATCTGACTGTATATGGGCCAAGATAAATAAATAGAAAAATAAAATGAACACAGGTCACGGCCATAACAAAAAGAGGATTATCACTTTATATCTCCAGCTCATCTATAAAAGTGCATTTACACATCAGCATTTTCTGTCTGACAGAGCAGCACAAACAGTCAAAGCAAACTTGGACAGTTTTATAAAATCTTTCTGGACATAATTTTACTATGATAAAGAGCAAAAGATGATTTTTTTTTCCACCCTGAATGAGCAGAAGTTTCTGGCTGAAGAACAGTTTTTAAAATACTTCCACAAATCTACAACAGAAGTCAAAACTTTGACCCACAAAGATCCTCAGGTGGTCGAAGAGAGCACAAAGTGAATGTCAGGTGTGTTTAAAGATGGATGAGGAAGCGACGTCAGAGGCCAAAGGTGTCGACTGCTCAGGTGTCACAGTGTGAAGAGAGAGAGAGAGAGAGAGAGAGAGAGAGAGAGAGAGAGAGAGAGAGAGAGAGAGCAGAGAACAGGAGATCAACAGCTGTTCAAGGATCAAATCACCCGGAGACGAACATTCAGCTCCAAAAACTCAACGAGACGACAGGTAAGAGCTCTGTGTTTGGGTAAAGAGGGAATTAGACTTTAAAATTTAACTTTTATTACCTGAGAGGAAGTAACAGTAGTAGGAAATTATCATATTATATTATATTGACTAAGTGTAACTTTTGTATAATGTTTGAGTGCAGAGTTATAAATATTAATTCACCCAAAATGTGACGTACTTTTAAAGAAATAAACTTCCTTTGTTTCAAACATCAGTATTTAAATCCTGGGTTCATTGCAAATAATGAATCAAAGCAAGTGTTTTAGTCATAATTCTCAAAATAAATATTTTCTAATATATTTTGAGGTTAGAGAAGCTCATTTCTGCCAGTTTGAAAAATAAAAACTAAAACTTGGCATCGCTGAGTTTTTTTTCTGGCCCATATTAAGTCATAACTTTGTGAAAAAAAGCCAAAATTAAGAGATAAAAAAACATCTAAAGTTAAAAAATGACTAAATGTCTAAATTGTGATATGAAAAGTCAAACGGTGAGATAAAAAGACAAAATTGGGAAATAAATAAGTCACAATTATGAGATAAGAAGTCCTAATAATGACAAAAAAAGTCAAAATTGCGAGATAAAACATTATAATAAAGAGATATAAACTCAATTATAACACAAAAGTCATTCATTCAACATAAAGTCATTTGTGAGATGAAGAGTCAAAATAATGAGAAAAATTCAATTCTAAGATAAAAAGTCATAATTGTAAGATAAAACGTCCAAATAGAAAAAAATTAAAATTACAAAATGTCTAAATTGTGATATGAAAAGTGATGATTATAAATAATGAAAAAAAAACTGAATGATAAAAAGATAAACTAAGGAATCATAATTATGAGATAAAAAAAGCCGAACTAATAAAATGTAAAGGCAATTTTGAGGTTAAAAAGTCCATTATGAGATTAAAAAAGTCACAATAATGAGATAAAAAGTCATTATGATGAGATGAAAAGGCAATTTTGGGGTTGAAAAAAGTCAAATTTGAGATAAAAAAAAAGTCACAATAATGAGAGAAAAAGTCATAATTATGAGAAAAAGTCAAAGTTATGAGATAAAAAGTCACAATTATGTGATGAAAATTCATAATGGGGAGATAAAGTGAGATCAAATAGTCACAGTAATGAGATAGATGTTATTGATAAGATTAAAGTCTTAATTATTCAACATAAAGTCAGTTGTGAGACTAAAATAAGTAAAAAAAAAAAAGTAGCTTCTGAACTTATAGCTCTAAAGTAAGAAACATAATGTTTGCATTAGTTGTTGCATGTGAAAGTGGCGTTTTCTGCCAAAAAGACCAAAAGTAAAAACCATTAAAAAGTACAACGTCGGAATAATAAAATAATTTGCAAATGGTTTAGTTTTTCACTCCGTTTTCTAACCAGTGAAAAACTGAACCCAGGAGCTTTAAATCAGACTAGGTCGTCTTTATAAAGAACATTCTGTGTTTTTGTTGTCATATCATTCACTTTGACTGTGTTTATCTCTCTCTGAGCCTCTGAATAAGAAAAGAAACCACATTAAAATTCTTCAGACCAAACGTTTCTGAAGAAAAAAACACCTTTGATACAATAAACTGACTGACAGCTCAGACTAATACCTTTTGTCTGGGAGAAGTTTTTATATTTATTATTTTCTTTCTTCTCATTCTGAGGTGAACTCATGCATACATCAAGCTGCTAATCTCAGGAAATGGCTGTCTGCACACACACACACACACACACACACACACACAGCAGATGACACAGTGGCTGTGGATGGAGTGATTAGGTTACAGACGCTGTAATTTACCGACGGGCCCTGAAGGAAACACTGGAGGCTGATTATCTTACAGTGAAAGATCAGTGTTATCTTTATACAGTTTCTCAGTGCTGGATTTATTTTTATTTTAACCCTGTAAAGCCCGACCAATCAAAAATAGTCAGAAAATTCAAATTTTTTGGAACTGAGATGTTTATTAACCCTTTTAACAAAATCCACAAAAAATATTGCTTTATCATTACATTCATGATATATTTCTCGTTTCACATTTGCGTACTATGTTTTCTATTTTGTTAAAGTTTTTTTAAGTGTGCATTTGTTTCATGCAAAAAAAACACACTCATTTCTTTAAAAAAAAAGTAACAATTTCCATGTTATTCTTGCTGCAACCTCTTAAAAAAGAAGCATCGATTTTCCTGAAAACATGTGAGTGAATGATTTCATGAGATTTTGAAAGGAGCCAAAATACAACTTCAGAAAATGTCAGAATATGTCAGAAAATCTGTGATAACCGATGGACAAAACTGAGCGAAATAATTTTATCTCAAAGTTTTGACTTTTATTGCAAAATTTTGACTTCAACATCTCAAAATTTTGACTTTTTCCTCAAAACTTTGACTTTCTAACTCAAAATTTCCACTTGCTTGCTTGTTGATGGAATTTGGAGTTTTATCTAAAAAAACTGACTCTTATTCCTCATAACTTAAGACTTTTTCCCCTCAAAATTTTGACTTTGATTTCAATAATTTTAACTTTTTGTCTCTGGGTGTTGACTTTTTATCTAGAAATTTTTACTTTTAATCTCATAATTTGCCCTATATCTCAAAGTTTGGACTTTTTATTGCAGAATTTTGACTTCAATATCTCAAATTTTGACTTTGTATTTCAGAACTTTGATTTTCTTTACAGAATTTTAACTTTTGTCTCAAAATACCAACTTTATTTCTTATAACTTAAGACTTTTTCCCTCAAAATTTTGACTTTTCCCCCCATAATTTTAACTTTTTGTCTCAAGATGTTGACTTTTCATCTAAAAAATTTGACTTTAATCCCATGATTTGACCTAATATCACAAAGTTTGGACTTTTATTACAGAATTTTGACTTCAATATCTCAAAATTTTGACTTTTTGTCTCAAAATCTGACTTTGTATAGGCCTAAATAATATAAATAAATAGATAATATGAACACCTATAAGATTATTTCAGTTAGCTGGGAGTGTGTCCAGGAGTCTGCCATCTTTGTTTTGGTCAAATATTTGTCTGTTGTCAGATCAGCTGGTTGTAGCTCTGCTTAACTTCACATTTTCAGCCATCCAAGGACTCCCTCTTGTGGGAAAAATAAGTACTACAATTCCCTTTTTTTTCTTTTTTGACCCCTTTCTCCCAGGTCAAAGTTGAACCAAATAAGGATGTCAAATGTTTTGAATATCACATGCATTTCAATATACATTTGTAACAATCACTTGGTATTAATCTTTTGTATTCGGGTCAATGACAAAAAGAGGGTCAAAAAACGTATTTTTTAAAAGTTCTTTGAAAGTGGATAAAAACATATGTCTGAGAGAAGAATTAAGTTTTCTAACAGATTTCAGTAGTTGACCAACATTTCAAAGTTTTTAGGTTCATTATTTTTTAGTATTTTTAATTTGAGCACCCAAAAATGTCAGGTGGTGCAACCAAATATATGAAAGTATATTTATATGTTCCTGTTATTTTTTCTGTGTGAAATTATTGGCAAGTTTCTCTCAAGTGTCTGTAGTGACTCATACATTTTCATTTTGTGTGTTTCATTTCTTTTATTTGTGAATAAGATAAATAATTTGATGTTAAAATAACATTTCACATTATTACATTGGTTGTACCACCTGACATGGAAATTGTTCCAGTCACCAATGAAGTGAAAAAACCTTTTTTATCAGTATTTCAGAGAAATCTACAAACTTTTCCACTTGGTCACAAATGTCATTTGGGCTCCTCTGGCTGATGCAGTTTNTTTTACATTTCTCAACAGCTTTAAAATTCTTTTTATTTGCAAAGAATGTTTTATTTAAAAAGGTTCAAGCATAAAATAATGCCACTGTGTTTTTAATTTCCATTTACAATAACTGACATTCAATTTTTAGAGTTTAATTACTGTGGATACTTGTCAGGACGGTTGCACCACCTGACATTTTGGGGGTTTGAGGAACCAAAACACAAAAAAACATGTTATATTTTAATAGTTTAAAGATGTGTTCAAATAACACAGGTTTCATAGAATAAAGAAATACATGTGATGAAATACTCAATTCATGATGGAAGGAAATATTGCACTCGGACACAAAAAAGGGGACGTCACGTCATTGACCCATTCATGTTTTTTTCTTTTTAACTATTCAGGATTCTTTTCGACCTCCCTTCGGTTGAACTATTCTGACCCTGGGCTTTCTCAAAAAACAAAGAGGTATAAGTTATTTGTTTGTTAAAAGCCAGGTATCATTTGTAGTTTCCTATGATTTAATGCTTTTGAATAAAGCTGTTTTTGGTTAGTATGTTTAAATCTATATGTTTTTGTTTTTCCTCCCGTGCTCAGAATGATTCCTGTTTCACATCAGAAAGAATCAATGAGGAGAATCAGGAGAAACAGTCAAAGTCTCCTTCAGGATCTTTTCTACAGAGGAGTCAACGGAGGAGACAGAGACACTCCTGTAAGTCTGACAAACATCCTCTTTTTACCAAACACATTCTCCTTTTTAGCTGTAAAATTATGTCCAGGAGGATTTTATAAAAATTCTTTGAAATAAACTGTTTTTTTAAGCTTGTTCTACAGACGATTGATATTTATAATAAGTTGCTGCACTGAGCCACTGACATTATTCTGATGTAACAACCTCAAAGTCAAAGTTATGAGGTGAAAAGTCAAAATGTTGAGGTAGTAAGTAAAAAAATATGAGGTAAAAAAGTCAAAATGATAGGAAAAAGGCTAAATCTGAGCTAGCCAATTTGTAAAATAAAGTCAAAATATTGAGATACAAAGTCAAATAATGAGACAAGAAGTTGAAATTTTGAGATACAAAGTCAGAATTATAGAAAAAAAGTCAAAATTGAGAGGCATCAACAGGCATTATGTAAAAACTCTAATTTCTGAGATAAAAAGTCAAATAATGGGATGAATTGTTGAAATTTGATGATAAAAATTCAACATTTGGTTACTCTAGGTCAACTTTGAAAAAAGAAATAAATGTCAAAATTATGATATTAGAAGTCATTTTTTTGAGATACAATGTCAAAATTTTTAGATAAAAAAATTTAAATTATCAGAAAAAAGTCAAAATTTTCCAAAAAAGTCAAAACTACCAGTATAAAAGTCAAAATTTGAGAAAGTCAATTTTTAAAACAAAGTCAAAATACTTCAGCTTAAATTCAAAATTCTGAGGTAGGAAGTTTAAATTTTGTTGGAGTTGAAATCTTGAGAGAAAAAGTCAAATTCATGACAGTGAAGTCAAAATTAGAAGAAAAAAAAAAGTCTAAATTTAGAGGCGTCAATTTGTAAGAAAAAAAAAATCAAATTTCTGAGATGAAAAGTCTAATAAAGAGAAAAAAAATTCAACATTTTGGTACTAGAACTCAAAATTTTCTACAAGAAGTCAAAATTTTGCAATTAAAAGTCAAAATTATGATATTGGAAGTCATACTGAGATAAAAGGTCAAATTTTTGAGAAAAGTCAGATTATATGACAAAAGTCCAGTTTGAGGAAAAACAGGCAAAACTTTGATCCATAAAGTCAAATTAAGTGATAAGAATAAATTTTGTGCTTAAAAGTCAAAATTATAAAATAAAAAGTCACAGTTTTGAAAAAATGCAATCAATATTTTGAGATAATAAAGGGAAAATTATGAGGAAAACAGTCAACGTTTTTAGTTAAAAATGAGATATTTAGACCTTTTATCTCATTAGTCTGACTTGACGTTGGCCAAAAGAAAACTTTTCAAAGGCAGTTTTAGTTTTTTGACTGTCAGGAATCGGCTTCTATACATTATTTATGTTTACATTTTAGAAAATGGTCATTTAAAACTGAAAATAAGTGTTTTTAAGTAAATGTTTGTGTTATGAAGCTATCTAGTTGTCTTTGAGTATCTTTGGGTATTTTTTCAGTATCTTCAAAAAGCCTGATAGGGTAGAGGGTCTTGATTTGGGGGTTTTCAGATTATGATCACCCCAATCCAGCATCATCCTGTAGATTCAAGTTTTTCTTTTATTATGATAGTTCCGTTAGCTGGGAGTGTGTCCAGGAGGCTGCCATCTTTGTTTTGGTCAAATATTTGTCTGTTGTCAGATCAGCTGATTGTAGCTCTGCTTAGCTTCACATTTTCAGCCATCCAAGGACTCCCTCTTGTGGTAAAAATAAGTACTACAATTCCCTTTTTTTTCTTTTTTGACCCCTTTCTCCCAGGTCAAAGTTGAACCAAATAAGGATGTCAAATGTAGCCGAAGCCGTAAATTCAAGTTTTTCTTTTATTATGATGCACAGATCCCAGCTCAGCCTGGAAGAGACACTAAAATGATTCACTCCATCGCCAGTTTGATCAGAGCAAAGAGCAAACTGCTCCTCCTGGAAAACCCCGACACTGTGGAGATCTACAAGGTCACTTCTTCACTGCTTCATAAATGTTGTTCAGTTTTTCTCAAAAAAAAAGTGAAAAGTGAAATTCTCACTCCTTTATTTTTGCTTTTAAACTCATCACAGCTGGATGATTCAGCTCGCTCCATCAGAGACGGTAAAGACGATTTTTACCTCCCCACCATCAGGACAAAGACGTCCAGTTTGACTTCGCTCAGAGGAGCTTTGAGTCAGTCCTGTCCTTTTCTCTACGACAAAAGGAGAGGATCTTTCTCCTCCATCACCTCACAGAGAACTGGGAACCATCCGAAAAAACAGGTCACATGACATCTCTTTTAAATCTCTTCTTAAATCTCTTCTTAAAACACACTTTGACCGTCTTGCTTTTGTGTGATGTCGTCTTCTTCCTCTTCTTCCTATTCTTATCACTGTGTCTATCTCTTCATCTCTCTATTGTCGTCTTTTGTATTTTTTACCACCCTGTTACAGAGCTGACTCACTTATTTATTTATCTATCTATTTACCTCCCTATTTATTCATTCACTTACGAGTTTATTTTAATTTTTTATGTTTTTATTTATTTATTTAATTATTTTCAATGAGTTGAGCGCTCCAGTTATCATTTCCACTCTAATTTTTAGGCTGTTTTATCCTCTTTATTACCTTATTTATTCACCACTATATTTCATTGTTGTTTTTATCCTCTATATTGTTCCTGTTTGCTCTTTTACTCCTTCTCACCTCTGGTCCTCATGGTCTCATCATAGGGTCTTGCACTGCCTGAGTTCTCTTCTCTTTTAATTCTGATTGGTCTGTATGATGATTAATTGTTATTGTTGCCCGCTATTTGATTCACTGTTTGTTTGTTTGTTTGTTTGTTTGTTGATTTTGTCCCTGCTGTAAAGCACTTTGTGAACTGTTGTTTTTAAAGGTGCTCTATAAATAAAGTTATTATTAAGTTATAAATAAAGTTATTATCTTCTTCACCTCTAGGGTGACCACACGTCCTCTTTTTGGTGGTAAAATTCTGTCAAATGTTGGTTTTTCTCAGCTTCTTCTACAGACAGTTAATATTTATAATAAATCAAAGTTGCTCTGAACTACTGACATTATTCTGATGCACCAACCTGTCAAGATGTCGAGCAGAAAACATAAAAAGATCTGCTCTCTCAGACAGAAAATGCTGAAGAGAAATGCACTTTTACAGACAAACTATAGATATATGGTAGTTCCACTATTTTTGTCATAGTCTTGACCAGTGGGGGGCTCCGTGTACTGTCTGCTAAACTAGAACCTTTATGTCAACTGAAAACTTAAACGCCTATCGAAATCTAAATTAAACTTTAAACAAGATTTTAAGGCATTTTTCATATTTTTACACAAGAAATATATATGTATATATTTCTCTTTATTTCAGGAAATGGTGAGGCATCATTATATATGGAAAACCTGTTTCCAACAGTAAAAAATATAGAGATGAAAACTTGGCCATACCCAATCAAAATTTACGACAAAAAAAGCCGAGATTTTAAGACAAAAAGTAAAAATTCTGAGATATAAGTAGAAATCATTAGATAATAGGTCAAAACTTTGACATACAAAAAAATCTAAATTGTAAGATAAAGTCACAGTTTTGAAATGTAGTCAAAATTCTGAGATATAAGACAAACACTTCTGAGATGAAAACTCAGAAATATGAGATAAAAATTCACATTTTTGAGATTTAAAAGTCAAAATTATTTGATATAAAACCAAAATTTCTGTGATAAAAAGTCAGAAGTAGGAGATAAAAATTCCCAATGTTTGAGATAAAAAGTCATAGACAAATTCCAAGACAGAAGGTCAAATTTTGATATTAAATGTCAAAATTTTGACTTGAATATCAACAATTAGACTTTTTTATTTCATAATTCAACTTCCTATGGGCATAAACAAAATCTCACAAAGCTAGTTTTTAATTTTTACATCTTAAAGTGGTGGAAATGGGTTCTCCTATACTTTATTTATGTTTTCAATTTAGAAATTTATCACTCCAAACAGAAATGGAGTGTTTTAAATAAATATTTGTGTTATGAAGCCACTTTGTCGTCTTTGAGGATCTTTGGATATTTTCACATTTTCTCTGGTAGGGTCCTGATTTTGTTTTGTTTAGAATATGGTCATTTCTATCACTTCCTTCACTCACAAAAACTAAACTTCTCTTCAGACTCAAACTTCATGTCCTCTCTCTTTACATCAGAGTCACCTAAAAGTCCAAAAAGAGTCAAAGAAATCGAACGTGGCTGTGACGATGACGTACCTGGGGCAGGGTCACCTGGGGGCTCGATCAGAGAAGGACGAACTCAAGGTTCTTCAGCAGGTGAACGGTGGAGAAAACATCTGTGTCTTCAAAGGGCTGGTGACTGCAGGAGGTGAGAAATATGAGAGTTTAAAAAAAAAAAACTCTGAGCCACATGAGCCAAAGTACAAACCAAAGCTTTGACATTAGCAGGATTAATGTCCTTTAATAAAACTTAAATACTTTTTATGAAATCAAACAGAATCAGAGATCAGCGCTGTTCTAAAAAGTCAACATTTTGAAACAAAAAATTAAAATTATGAAAGAAAAAGTCAATATTTTGGGATAAAAATTCAATATTATGAGATAAAAAAATCAAAATAATGAGATAAAAACTCAAAATTATGAGATAGAAAGGGAGAACATTGAGATAAAAGGGGTTGAATATTGAGGTAAAAACAAAATCAAAATTATGAGATAAAAAGTCAACATTTTGAGATATAGGCCAAATAATGAGATAAGAAAAAACTTATTATGAGACAAAAAGTCAATATTTTGAGATATAGAAGGCCAAATATTAAGATAAGAAAAATCTTAAAATTATGAGATAGAAAGGCAGAACATTGAGATAAAAGGGGTTGAATATTGAAGTTAAAAAAAATCAAAATTATAAGATAAAAAGTCAACATTTTGAGATATAGGCCAAATAATGAGATAAGAAAAAACTTATTATGAGACAAAAAGTCAATATTTTGAGATATAGAAGGCCATATACTGAGATTTTAAAAAATCAGAATACTTATGAGATTAAAAGACAATTTCCTTTTTTTTTTTTAAGAAAAAAAAAAGATGAATATTGAGATAAAAAAGTCAATATCATGAGATAAGAAGTCAATTTTTTTAGATAAAGAGGCCAAATGTTGAGATAAGAAAAATCAAATTATGAGATAAAAAGTCTTTGATATACACAACAATTTAAATGTGATAAAAAGTCTCTTTTTTATTCAATTAGGCCAAATTTTGAGATATCAAAGTCAAAATTCTGTCATAAAAAGTTGAAATCTTGAGCTCAAAAGTGAAAATTATTCAAAAAAATTGTTGAAATTTTGATTTTTTTCCCTACAACTTTGACTTTATATGTGCTGAAAAAAAGAAATCACAACAAAGTCAGTTTTTCATATTCTATTCGATTATCTGGCAGAAATGGTTTACTTTACATTATTTATGTTTACATCATAGAAAATATTCACCTTAAATAGAAAAGGAGAGTTTTAAAGGTGAAGTGTGTGGAAATTTTTGATCGGTTTCATTTACAAACAGCATCCAAACTCGTCTCCTCTTCTGTGGCTCAGTGTCAGCAGCTGCACATGCTCACTGCCCCCCACTGTAGCCAATAGCGTGGCTAACACTTGTAGCTTTGTAAACACACCATAGATGGTAAAAACAGCCCGGTCAGATCATCATCACCATCATCACCATCGACCTGGGGAAAGTTTTAGAGTCTGTGTTTGCTTCTTTCAGAGCAGTTCCAGTTCATCTCCCAGCGGCACCGCGGTTTCCCCTTCAGCGCTTCTTTATACGTCAACGGCATCGTGGTGGCCAGGATCAGCTCCTGCTGCGAGTACCGCTACGCTCCGGGCTTCCAGCAGGGCAAGAGGAGCTGCTTCAGACTCACCTGGTTGGCCGGAGGGATCCCCTGCTACAGGTCAGAGTTCACCCTCTACAACAGCAGGTTATCTACTTTTTTCAGTCACGACCCCAAATTTAACTGTGACTCCTGGGATTTATTTACAAAAATCAACGCAGACTTTTAAGTCCTTAATGAAACAGTGGGGAGAAAAACTACAGGAAAAACGTTTCATTTTGAACGTTTATGTTGCAAAATCTGAAAAAGATGAAGTCAACATTCCTGTCCTTGCATTTTTGTGTTAAGATGTTTTTAGGGTCTTTATAAATCTCAGATATACAATACATTGAGTTCAAACAGCAAATACTGAAACCTAAGCATGTGTTTGTGTCTTATTTTTAGTAAAATCGTCCTTTAATGACCCCATTCAACCCACCAGTCCAGAAAAACATCTTATTTAGAGTTATTTAAAGAAAAAAATCTCTGAAACATGTTAATCAAATCTGCCAAAGAAATGACTTTGTATCTCACAATGTTTGGTTTTAAATTACGTAATTTGGACTTTTCCATCTCAAAATTGTGAATTTATAATTAATATTTCTGACTTTGGATCATAGAGTTCTTGGTTTTATATAACATAATTTTGGCTTTTCAATCTCTAAATTGTGAATTTATGTCTCATATTTCTGACTTTTTTGATTTTATATTGCACAATTTCAACTTTGTTTCTTGAAATTGTGAATTTTATTATTTAAAGACAAAAATCTCTGAAACATTTAAAACAAGTGCTTGTCGAGTAATGTCTTAATACAAAAACTTTTATTTTCTCCATTGGCTTATCTTTTTGTACTTATTCCAAGAAATTCAGACATCATTTTTGTCTTTAAAGAATGTGGCTCATTAAGAATAAAAGACAATTTCTACTAAAAACAAAACATAATAACTCGATTAGATTTTAGTTTTTTAATTGAATCTGAACAAGTTCATGAACAATTACTCATTTTCACAGACATATTAAAGAAACTTAGCTGATTCGTTTTTTCAAAATTTGACTCTTCATGACAAAATTTTGACTTTAAGTATCAAAATGTTGAATTTTTATCGCTAAATTTCAACTTATTATGTCATTATTTGACTTTTAATCTCAGAAATTTGAGGTTATACTTATAAGTTGACAATCTCTAAATTTTGACTTTTGATCTTGTCATTTTGACTTTGAATCTCAAAATGTAAGCTTATATCATTATTTGACTTTGTATCTCAATATTTTGACTTTATCTTATAAATTGGCCATCTCCAATTTTGTCTTTTCCTGATAATCTTGACTTTTTTATCCCCACATGGAGGAATTGTGAAACGCTGCTCTTGCAAATAAAAATTAGCGTCCACCAAAGCTGCAGATTTGACTCAGTGTGCGTCCACAGAGGAGGGAGAAGTCTGCACGCTGCAGGTCATGAGGGAATAAAGCTGTTGGAGGTAGAGGAGGAAATGTGAGTCAGGATGAAGGTGTATTTCTCCTCTTTTTCAGATGCACCAGTCTCCGAAACAAATACAGCTCCTGCCAGCAGCTGAACAATGGCACAAAGCAGAACCTGACTCTCCCTCCAGAGCGAAGTCCTGGCAACGGTACAGAGCCCCGAGAAGCAGTGGCTCCATTTTCCATTACTTCCTAAAGCTTATTCATCAACATTTTTTGACATCAGGCCCAGTCCCTGATTCCTGCAGCCCAGTTTAAAGAGAAAACATCCAACAAAGCACTTTTTCTCTTTCATTTTGTCGCCAATGTAGGCAACGTCGAATCATGCCCATCATCCCCTTTGTTCATCCCCGCCAAGCCAGAGAAGAAATCAACAAGGAGGACAAGAAAGCACATCAAAGACGGAGGCGGCGGCGTCGGCGGTGATGGAGGATCAACAGACAGCGAGGACTCGGCTAAAGCGCGGATTAAAGAGACGTCCAAGAGGAAACGACACAAAGGTCAAAGTAATCAGAAAGAGAGCAAAGACAAGACGAGGAAGGAGAAGACCGGAGAAGGACGAGACAGAGACGAGTCACGGAGGATGGAAAAATGCGAGGAAGATGCTTCGTCTGAACGAGAAGGGAAGAAAAAAAGCAGCAAAGTTGTGGCGCTGCAGCCGCAATCAAACAAGACGAGCAAAGTTCTCGGTAAGCACAAGTTGACTCATTTAACCCTTTACATCTCACTCAAATCTGGCCTTTTTACTATGCTATGTTTCAGAGCTTATAACTGTAGAATCATAAAGTCAAAACTCACCAGTGACACCTCATTTGAAAAGATTAAAGTCTCGAGTTTCAGAAAATATCATGTTTTTATATGTGGCTACAGTCTACATCAGGATAAAAGCAGCAGAAACACTTTTTTTCACTCTTCAATTTTTGAGCATCAATAACTTCAATATGCTTCATGTCAGACATAAAACATTCACCACATCACTTCTACACCTTGTCATCTACATCTGGGTGAAATTTGAGCTTTATAACTAAAACCTTAAAGGACTTAGAGAGTTTTTCATCCCAGGTGACAAAACACCAGCTTGTTTTCCACACACTAGTCTGGTGACTTTGCGCAAACAAAACCAGCTTTATCAGTGCTCAGTGTCCTCTTTGTTCTCTCTAAACATTGTGAAATTTTAGCTCCCGGTCACTGACTGTAGCGCTCCTGTTGCTCACATTAGTGTGAAGGATTACCCGTGGCTTTTTTTTACGCTTTTTGGCAGTCTAGCTAGTTACGGCAAGTGGAGTGGAGAGCTGCTGTTGTATACATTAGGCTCTCCCGGCATCAAATCTCTGCGCATCGAGACAGGGATACTTCTGTCTTGTAGCCAGAAGTCTAAGGAAATAAAATATGTCAAGTTCTGCCAGATTCTCATTGAGGAGGAAATGATATAAGACTGAAGCTGCTGTTATTGATGAGAACGGACATGACAGACAGACAAACAACAAACTTTACAGGAGAAATTTCACCACTTGGAATAATTTGATGAAACAACACTTTTGATATGTTTGAACTCTGGATTCCTCTGGTGGAAAGGAGAGTGAATATTCAAGGAAATATCCCAACAGGATGGATGTCTCAGTTGTTGTGATCGCCATCTGAGCGATTCTTTCCACGAACTTTGTGGCTGAAATGTGAAGAATCTAAACTTTCTAACGCCGTATAGCAGTCTGATGTTTGACAAAGGTGTTACTGTTTATACTTTGACGCTAGAGGAATGGCGAATGGCTCGCCGGTGCGACAGTGGGAACTAAGAGGTTAAGCCGAAAGAGAGGCGGAAAAAACAAATGAGTAGAGTCTTTCATGTGTATTGCAAATGACCTTTGTTGAATTTGTGTTTGTAAGAAAAGAAAAAGAACAGGAGCTTTTTTTTTCTTTGTGAAGATTCACTGCAGGACAAAGAAGCGATGACTAAGCAGAACGTGGAGAAGCAGAAGGACCCGGGATCAAACGAGAAAAACAGAGAGGAGGAAAGACTGAAGGACTTCTACGAGGAATGTGTGGAAATGAGCGCCGCCGCGTTGGAGCGAGGCCCGAACAAACACAACTGGTTCAAGGCAAACAGTGAGTGAAGAAACCGCAGCAGCTCCTCCACAGACGGAGCTGCTGCGACTGATTTACATAACACACAGAGAGCGTGATCCTGCAGGAAAGTGACGCGTGGAGAGGATACACACAAGCATAAATCTCACTCTCTGTTTTCTCTATTAAACTGATTTCATTACATGCATCCTCACATCAACAGCGGGTATCAATATCACTGTGTTCACTTGGCGTTTGCTGCGACACTTTTATTGTTGCCTGAGTTGTTTTCTTCCTCTTCGCATGCCAAGTCCTGGAGAGGTGCCGGCTGCAGAAGAGCCTGTCATCGGGTCCCAAAGCTTCGGGCTCAGATGTGGAGCTCAGCGCAGAAAGCGACGCCGTCCTGCAGCCTGATGGAGAGCCAGAGGAGGAGAAAGAGGAGGCGGAGGAGGAGGAGGAGGCGAGCCAAAGCGTTGGCAAAGAGGAGCCCGACAGAGGACAAGACCTGCAGGCGCAGGTGTGTGTCCGACACAAACTACTGAAGTGAATCCCTGTTTTTGCCAAGACGGACTTGGCAGAAAATATCACAAAGGCCTTTACAAACTTAATCACACTGTAGTGTTTCATTAATCAGGAAGTGTTGCCTTCAAAAGGAGAAGTGGAGCCAAAGTCCTTAATCCTTCATTTGAATGTTTTTAAATATGTCTGACTCCATAACATGTTACGAGTGCATTAGAGATACACAGTTTATGATAACACGCTGCAGGAAAAGTAGATGCAAATGATTTCCTTTCTCACATTAGCACAGTGATGTGCACAGAGAGGCCCAAGAGTTGAAAAAGTGCCTTCTTTAGATACAGAAGTTGCACTTTAGTGTCCTTTTGGGAGCCAAAACATGCGCTGAAGTGCCCCCTGGTTGATGAACCACATTAATCTGCAACTTTGACCAGCTAAAACACAACAAACTGTCTGCCCGGGAGCCAAAAAACATACTAAAGTGCCCTCTTTGGAGCTAAAAACAATCAAAAGTGACCTTCTGATAGCCAAGTAGCTATTTAACTGGCTTCTTGGGAGTCAAAACATGTGACTCATGTGCTGAAGTGCCTTCTTGAGGGCTAAAATACATCCTTAAGGCCCCACTTTAGTGCCAAACTTGCCCTAGTGCCTTCTTTGGAGCCGTAACATGTGCTAAAGTGCCCTCTTGGACCCCCATCCACACAAAACTGCCACTTAGGCTGCTCAAAACATGAAAAACTGTTCTTTGGAGCCAAGACAAACAAAAGTGATCTCCTGGAAGCCAAGTAGCTATTGAAGTGACCACCTGGGAGTAAAAACACATGCTGAAGTGCCCTTATGGGAGCCAAAAACCCCAAAGTGCCTTCTCAGGAATGAAATGCTTGTTCAAGTGCCTTGTGGGGAGCCAAAAATAAGAAAAAGTGTCCTCTTAGGGTGGAAAATGCATTCTAAAATGCCTTTTTGGGAGCCCAAATGTGCTGAAGTGCCTGTTTGGGAGCCTAAATATGTGCTACAGTGCCCATTTGAGGAACCTAAATACATACTTGTGTGCCCATTTGGTTTCCAATATAAGCTTCAGTGTCCTTTTTGCCCTGTCAGAATATCCAAAATTGCCCTGTCAGAACCCAAATGCTAGTTTTTCTTGGGAGCCATAAAAACCAGAGTGCCTTCTCAGGAATGAAATGCTTGTCCAGGTGCCTTCTAGGCTGGCAAAATAAGAAAAAGTGTTCTCTTTGGAGCCAAAATGCATGCTTAATGCTCTTTTTTTGGAGCCCAAATGTGCTCAAGTAACTTTTTGGGAGCCAAAATGCATACTGGTGTACCCATTTGGTTTCCAATATAAGCTTCAGTGCCCTTTTTGCCCTCTCAGAATATCCAAAATTGCCCTGTCAGAACCCAAATGCTAGTTTAAGTGCTTTCTTGGGAGCCAAAAAACCCAAAGTGCCCTCTCAGGAATGAAATGCTTGTCCAATTGCCTTCTAGGGAGCATTAAAAAAAAAGAAAAGTGTTCTCATAGGAAGCAAAATGCATGCTAAAATGCCTTTTTGGGAGCCTTAATGTGCTCAAGTGCCTTTTTGGGAGCCCAGATATATGCTACAGTGCCCTTTTCGGAGCCAAAACATTTGCTTTAGTACCCTCTTGGGAGCCAAAATGCATACTTAAGTGCCCATTTGCTTTCCAATATGAGCCTTAGTGTCCTTTTAGCCCTGTTCGAACACAAAAGATAGTTCCCCTCTCAGAGCCCTTGGGAGCCAATATAAGCAAAAGTTCCCTATTGGGAGCCAAAACGTGCTGAAGTGTCCTCCTAAGTCTTCTTAAAGTATGTAAAGTTGTCTCAATAAGTCACATACTCTGCAGCAGTGACTCTAAAAGAGGAGGTTAAAACCTTAAACAGCTCAAACAAATGGTCAGTGTCTTTATCTGGGACGTGCAGACGTTTGGCTCTCCTCACATGCCGCCTGATACCTCTAGTGGCACGGCGGCTGTGGCCGACAGCCAGAGCACGTCTCCTGTTTCACCTCTACTACCCCCCTGACCACATCTCATTCCAGGCAGATGGGACACAAACAATAAATCTAATACACTCGCAATATTCTGTTCTCAGGTCAGTGATGCAATCTGTGTTTTACAGAAAGCTACTGTGAGAGGATTGGGGTGAAGCTGGAGTTAGATGAGATATACTTCTGTTTCTTTGTGGAGTTCTGCAGATGTTTCCCTGATTGAAAAAGTGCTTTTGGTCTTAGTAGCTCAAATCCTAGTAAAGTTTTTTATGACTCATAGTTATTTTAGTTTTTTATTTTATCAGTTGAATTCTACACCTTTGGAAATTTGAGTTTCAAGTGATGTGTCAGACTAAACCAAGGACTCGTACCTTTGTCTTATTTCCTGATTGTAGTTGGACGCGATGATGACGGTGCTGAGCACGTCCGACGAGGTGGAGCAGCTGGTTCTGAGAAATACCGACTTAACGGACGACCACCTGCTGAGCCTGGCGGGGGCGCTGAAGAGAAGCCCGTCTGAGGTCACGCTGCTCAACCTCAACCTCAACCTCATCGGGCCATATGGCGCTCACATCCTGCTGGACGTTCTGAGGGTGAAGCCTCAGGTCAGGGGCTTACAGTAAGTCCAGAGAATGAGAAACAGCTACAAGACGTATAAAAGTGTTCGAAGGAGAGTTTTCTGTCGTTGTATGTGCTCCTGCATGAGTCGTTCTCACCTGTTTCCTCTTCGTCTTTCTTCATTAGCCTCACTAACACCATGTTCAGGCTTTATTCTTTATCTCTGGTCCTGTTTTAGAGCCTCTTCGTTCTGGTACGAAATGTTCCAGCTCTTCTTCACACATACTCCCCTCCACGCTGCCTCATTTGGACTTTCAATTTCCTTGACATCCCTCGGATTTATTTTTTGCTGCTCTCTCACCGTGCTCAATCTTTACGGTAACATTTCTGATGAATTTAGTTTCCGGACCAAAGATTTTGAGCTGTACTCCTAATACAACTTCCTGAATTCTGGTAGCTTGTCAGTGATTCAAACCTCTCTCTTATTTGCTCATCACAAACAAGTACGGCCACATTCTGGCAGCCGCAGCTAAGCTGAACAAGTCCTCTGTGCAGAAGCCAGGCAACCGTGATGACTCAAGGAAGATGTTCGCCTCAGCCAAGAAATAATCCAGTACAAAACCCTTTTTAGTCTGCATTAAAAGAAAAAACATCCTTTAATGTGTGCTGCAGCAGATCAAACGTGACGCTTTGGGAGTTAAAAGTGATTAAGAGATGTTTATTAAATGCAGAGAAAATTTCACCCTACAACTAGATGCATCTTTTCTGACACTTGTACAATTATTTGTATCCCTAATCCTGCATTTGAATGTTTACAAATGCATATCTGACCCTGTCGTGAGGAATGAGTGCATAAGAGACGCAAAGTTTATGACAACATTCTGCAGAAGAAGCAGATGCAAATGATTTCCTGTCTCATATACAATGATGTGCACAGAGTTGTTGAAAAACACACACTGAAGTGCCTTATTTGGAGACAAATGTGTGCTGCAGTGTCCCCATGGGGGCCAAAAGATGCCCTTAAGTGCACTCCTTAAAGGAAAAAAAAAGATAGTCAAGTACCCTTTGGCTGGTTGAAACATGTTAAACCCAAAAACCACACCAAAGTGCCTTTTTTGTTGACAAATCATGTGCTAAAGTGCCCTCTTGGGAGCCAAAATACACTAAAATGTTCTCTTGGGAGACAAACACTTGCTTAGGTGCCCACCTTTGTGCTAATCTTGTGCTAAAGTTCTTTCTTTGGAGCCAAAACACACTCAAATGCCCTCCTGGTTGTCAAACAACACTAGTCTGTCCCTTTAAACATGATATACTCCCCTCCAGGAATCCCAAACACTTGCTAAAAAGCTCTTTTGGGAATCAACACATGCTCAAGGATCTTCAAGGGGCCTAAAAACACGACAAAATGCCTTACTGGTTGGCGAACAACACCTATCTGCCCTTTTGGCTGGTTCAAACGTGTTAAACTGTCCTGGGAGTCAAAATATAATGAAGTAATAATAGGTTAAAGTGCTCTTTTTGTGCTGATTCGCTCATTTGAATGCCAGAACACATGCTAATATCCTCTCTGAGAGACAAAACACATCCTAAAGTGTCTTCTTGGGAGCAAAAATTTGGCTGTGCTCTCTACGTTGCTAAGCTGGGGCTAAAGTGCCTTAATGGGAGTAAAAACACATGCATAGGTGGTTGGCAACACCTGGTTGGCAAACCACACTAATCTATTCCTTTGGCAGGTTCAAACATGATGATCAGCCCACTGGGAGCCAATATACGATAAAGTGCCCTCTCAGGACCTAATAACATGTTAAAGTCGCCTTTGGGAGCCAAACATATGCTGAATTGCCAATTTGAGGACCAAAATACATGCTAAACTTTCCCTTTGGGAGCCAAACAAGCTTAAGTTCTCTCGCTAAACTGCCTTCTTGGGAGCCAAAACACATGCTTGTGTGCCCTGGAGGAGCCAAAATACACTAAAGTGCCCTCTCAGGACAATTCTCAATAGCAGGTTGAAGTGTTCATTTGGGAGCCAAAAATATGCTAAATCGCTCATTTGAGAGCCAAACTACATGCTAAACTGTCATCTTGGGACCCAAATCCGCAAAGTTGTCCTTTTGGGAGCCAAACACACATAAAAGTGCCCCCTTTGGGTGCAAAAACAAGCACAACACTGTGCTTTTTAAAGCCAAATATACAGGAAGGTGCCTCTTTTGGGAGCCAAAACTCATGCTAAACTCTCCTTTTGGGAGCCAAAACACACTAAAGTACCTTCTCAGGACCTAATGACATGTTAAAGTGCCCTTTTTGGAGCCAAAATACACTTATGTGCCCTTTTGAGGAGCCAAAGACAAGTTGAAGTGCCCTTTTGGAAGACAAAACACATCTAAGGCGTCCTTTTGGTATCCAAACACTTGCTGAAGTCCCTTTTTTGGGATCCAAAATACTCTGAAGTGCCCTTTTTGAAGCCAGAACATGTCTAAGGTGTTCTCTTGGGAGCCAAACACATACTTAAGTGTGTGGGGAGTCAAAATGTGTGGAGTGTTGCTCCCTTTTTTCTTTTTGCCCCTGCTTTTCAAAATGTCTGTGCACTTCACTGCTCATAATTCTGCATCTGTTTTGAGTCATGCACGAGTCAAATTTATCCTCTTTTTTTTTTCCTCTTCACAGCCTGTTTGGAAACAAACTGCGCGACCACGGGTTGCTAACCCTGCTGAGCGGACTCGCCGAGCTGCAGGAGCAAACATCCAGAGCGGCAGCAGCCATCCAACATGCGCTGCTCTTCCCCTCAGAGCAGAGCCTGCTGCAGCTCCCCACTGGATGGCGCTCTTTCAGAGTTTTTGCACTCCAGGAGCTGGACGTCGGGGGAAACGGTTTGAGCAGCGACGGTGTGAAAGTGTTAGCGTCGTATCTGCGGCACCACTCCTACCTGCAGTACTTGGGTTTGGCGCAGACGAGCGGCGCCGATCTTGCGGCGTGGAAGGAGCTTTTTGACAGCCTCAGAGGAAACGCATCACTCACACACGTCATCCTCGACGAGAACAATTTAGGAGACCCCGGGGTCAGGCTGTTGGCTGATACTCTGAAGGAGAACACAAGCTTAAAGAAAGTGGATCTGGACAGGAATGGGATCAGCGATGTGGGAGGAAATGACATCATGGCGGCGCTGCTTTGCAGGACCCAGTTCCCGATGAAGCATCTAAGCCTCCAAGAGAACGACATCAGCGCGGGACTTATGAGTAGGATTCAGGAAGAGGTGAAAGAGTAGGAGAACACTCCACTGCGTATGCAACAAAGGAATCTCTGTTTACATTCTGAGGTCGGCAAGAGAGAGAAAACCTGACTCATGCGACTCGTTTGACCCGAAAACGCACACACAAACACTTCTTCCTTCCTGTTACTGGGTGGCCCCGCTCACAAACGCTGCGTCTCTTAGTTTAGTCCAGGTAGGCAGAGTGGGAGGCGTGTTTGCTTTAGGGCAGCGCTGTGGTCTGAATGCATTTTCAAAGAGCTCTCAATAAAATCAACCTTTCTTCTTTGTGGTGAGGTTACATCTTCACCTTGAGGTTTTTTTTCTTCTTCTTCCCACCAGCGTTACCCCTCGTGAACCCACACCTCCTACTTTGCTAAAACCGACTCCAGCTCAAGGCTCAGCTGTTATTGAATAATTCGCTGCCTCCTGACAAAAAGAAACCACGGTGATTCATTCCACCCACGGTATTCACAGGTCACGGATCTAGAACATTTCAGCCGCCATCATCAGATCTCTTTTTCTCCACTTCTGCGAATCAAAGGAGTCCTGGTCAGCGAAGCCACGGCACGTAAACTTACCCTCATTTTGTCATTTTCGTCTCCACACAGAGCGTCTATTCAGATTCCGAGCACGACGGGCGGGAGGGAGAGAAACTAGGGCACATTCGTCTGAATTCTGAGGCCGTCATCTCATTGTTCTATCAACACAGACATTCTGAGAATAACTGTACCTGTGATCAAAGCTTGTCAAAGCGGTAATTATCTCCTCCTCTCAGGGCTGCCAGCAGTGATCCCTGCTGAAACCAATCCCTCCATATTTCATCTGCAGTCTTTGCGAATTCCTCTGCAGAACCACGATAAAGACGCTCACCAAAAAGCCCCCGGGAGGATGACAGATAAATGAGAGCGGCGCACCTGAAGATTACATCTGCAAAAGTCATCCCGCGACGCCGTATCAGACGGAATAAGCTCGTATTTGAGGTGTCGCGACAGCGTAGATTTAAAGTGTAAAGATATCTCGTCCGGGTTGTCTTATTTTTAAGGTCAGTGTTGTTATCGGCACCAAAAAGGAGCCAAAGTTTCTCTTCTCTGGATCTTTAAAGATCTCAATAACCACAGTTGTAGAAGCAGAAAACTAAGCGGTGCACCGTCTCGCCCGGCTGAGCGTAAGCTGCTGAACAAGAGCTGTACTGTTACTGTACGTCGATAAGGCCTTCATGCTTCTCTGTTACAAGCAGATCCCAGATCAGTGACCCCATTGTCTGTCTGCTTGTGTTACAAGCTCCGCTAAAAACATTCCTCCAATCTTATAAGCTCAATCTGAGAAGAAGTCACAGGCTCAGTCGTAGAAAAGGACCTTTAGTAGGTTAGTGTATCAAATACAGATTGGAAACAATCAAAGCAAACGCATCATTCAGCAGATCTATACCACTTCTCTTCTACTCTACACACATCTGAGACTCTGCTCCACAGGGGTGAAGTTTCACACATCTGAGGAGAAAACAGAGAAAGAAAAAGTCTGGGGAATTGAGTTTCTTTGATATTGTGACTCAGGGCAACAACAAAACAAATGAAGTGAGAAATGGTTACTTACCCTCACGGGAAGTTCAGTGATTCAGACTTCCTTTAAGGTTTCTTCTTCTGGTGATGCACTTTATTTCTATCTAAAGCGTGCGGTGGGTCGGTGTCTCTTCAGAGGGTCGTTAAGTCTTGATATCTCAGTTGCTGTGGACCCTCAGGAAACTCACAGGTGAGTGAAACTTTTTCAGCTCTATAGGTATTTACTTTGAAAGGCAGGACAGCCCGAGGAACAGAAATGATGTGGTTTATCTCTTGGGTTTTATACGACTATGGCCATTAGATCCTGAACAAAAATTCATGATCTCAACGGAAATTCACGACGCTTCATGATGCTGCTGTATTGAGATGGTGGACAATGAAATTTCACCCATGTGGTCATGTTTCCCAGAGGCTGACTGACTTTTTAAAAATGTCCCAAAACCTACTTTTTACGATGGTTTTAACCAATATTAAGATTTTTTTTGGCCCATACTAATTCGAATTTTGAGATAGAAAGACACATTTTTGAGCCCAGATATCAAATCTTGAGAGAAGTCAATATTTTGTAATGAAAATTCACATTTTTGAATAAAAAATAAGAATAAAAGACAAAGTTTTGTGATACAAAGTCAATATTTCGAGACACTGGTCAAAAATTTGCAAGATTGCAGTCAAAATTCTGAGACCCAAATAAAAATAATTAGATTAAATGATAAAATTTCAGCTTCAAAGTCAAAGGTATGAAATAAAATGTCTGTATATTAAGATAAAGTCAAAATTTTGTGATTGACAAAATTATGAGAAAAAAGTCATTATTTTGTAATGAAAAGTTAAGAGACAAAATGTTGTATGAAAAAAAAATCAATATTCTGAGATAATGGTAAAATTTTGAGTGATTTCAGTCAAAATTCTGTGATAAAAAGTTAAAGTTTTGAGATTAATTGGTAAAATTTCAGCCTCAAAGTCAAACTTATGAGGTAAAATGTAAGTGTATTAAGATAAAGTCAAAATTTTAAGATAGTCAAAATTATGAGAAAACTTTCTGAAAAAAAATTAAGGTATAGAGACATAGTATTGTGTAAAAAAAAGTCAATTTTCTGAGATAATGGTAAAAATTTGAGCGATTTTAGTCAATATTCTGAAATAAAGTAAAAAAAATTGAGATTACATTATGAAGTTTGAGATGAAAAGTCAATAAATTAAGATAAAGTCAAAATCATGAGAAAAAAGCCTAATTGATGGGATAAGAAGACTATATTTAGAGTTTACAAAGTCAAAATTTTGAGATATAGTCGAAAGTATAAGTAAATAATTGTCAAAATTAAAGTACTAGCTACATGAGGCACCATATTTGCAGCTATAAAATCAGTAATGCTGCGTTGTAATTATGTGACTTGGCACTTAAAGAGTTAATACCCTTAACACGAACCCCCCTTCAGTTGACCAATCCCAGGCTTGGATCTATGAAACCAGGCTCAAAAGTAATTCTTTGATTTACAGAGTATGAAGTGTAAATAAGCTGACTCACAATCAGGCGCATATGGTTGACATGGTTGAAGTCAGCGTTTCCAGTTTGGTTGACCATAATTGTGGGGCTTCATAACGCCCAACGGGTGATGTCAACAAGACTTTGTCCACATTTGATACAGTCTGTCATTTGTCAGTCATTGGTTTGGATCACAGTTGACAGAGATGTTAAGATGTCTGAAGGTTGGACTGACACTTTTGGGAAGTTACACAAATGTTTTTTTTTCCTTCCCCTCCAATGCAAAAACATAAGAACTTCACTCAGTGGACAATGGACTTGCAGTCTTATAGCATTTCCTCCTCAATGTGAATCTAGCAAACCTGGAAACATTTGATTTCCATAGGGTTTTAGCTATAAGAAAAAGTGACCCCATCATATTCAGTGGGGATTTCATGCCAGGACAGCTTGTGATAGCCAACTAACACTCCCTGCCTGACTGGCCAATAGCACAGTGGTCTTGCATGGTAGCTTAAATAGAAGGTATTTTGTTTGTTATCAACTAACTGCTTACACAAAGACAGTTGTAGCCATTTAGATCTTTGGCGAGACCTTTTCATTGTTGTGCGTCTTCATTCACATTCGTGTGCTACTACAATTTCATGATTTTTGGTGAACCTTTTCAGTATGAGAGCAAAGTTAACTACAAAGAGGACACTGACCTTTGACAAAGTTGGTTTTGTTTGCACAAAGTCTTCAAACCACTGCCTCGTGTCTGGTCACGTGAGACAAAAAACTCTTCAACTCCTTCAAGGTTTTACCTAGAAAGATCAAATTTCACACAGATGTAGATGACAAGGTGTAGAAATGATGTAGTGAATGTTTCATGTTTGACATGAAGCAGCTTGAAGTTAATGATTTTCAAAAATGATTGTAAAAAGACAAGGCGGATAAAAGTGTTTCAGCTGCATTTATCCTGATGTTGACTTTAGCCACATATAAAAACATGACACTTTCTGAAACTAGAGATTTTAGTCTTTTGAACTAGGTGTCACTGATGAATTTGAACTTCATGGTTCTTCAGTAATAACAGATTATATTCTTGATAAAGTCAGTGGACATCAGTGGTTTTGATAACTTAATCATATCTGGAATGAAACAGCCTTTCTTTAGCCTGTGAAAACTGTTTTATTTGTATCTAAAAGTTAGTAACAGCACACACAGGTTTCTAAACTGCGTCATTTCCACTGCACCCAAAGTTAACACCAAAGCATGCTGGGACTGAGTGTACAGGCCTGAAGCGTCCACGTCATGAGAACAGTCCAGGTCAGTGTTTGGCATTGGGGAACTAATGGGCAGGTGAGTATTTCTGTGCACAGTTTGCCTGTTTTCTGCCTGCATCTGAAAACACAGGTGGTGTGTTTATGTTTACAGACGCCTGGGGGCGATGGGCTGCTGTCGGAACAGCAAACCCCCTGTTGGGTCCATTTAATTCTGCTTTGTACTGACCACAGGCAAACACACTAAGCTGTATTGTCTATCCCAATCAGATGGAGCTTGTTTTACTCCACCAGTTTGTTTTTAAATCACAAATCCCCGGCCTCGCATCCTTATCAGGTACGTTACTGTGCTGGATAAAGACTTTGATGTGTTTCTTATTAACAGCAGAACAGAAATCTTTGCTTCATCCTCAATTCTGCTGAAGTAAACAGTCAGAGAGAAGCAGGAAGTTGATAGTGGCTTCCACTTTGTGCACACAGTGTAGCGGAGGATGAATGCAAAGAGGTCTGGCGGAGGATGAGAGTGAAGGATTTTGTATCTGTGAGAAGTAGCTCTGCAGTGGGATCTCTTGGTGGGGCCTCTTTATAACAGATCATCTTTTATGGTGCAGAATAAAAGAGAAGTTAATAGACTGGACATGGCTGTGAGGAGCACGGTTACAGAAACATTTTACTAACATGGGGGATAAAACATCTGTCAAACCAATTTATCCCAACCTCAGGGTTTAAGTCCACAAATAAAGTCATAAACAAAGATGACCAAGATGTAAAATGATTTTTTCTTTCTGAACTGATTCAGGATGAAAAGGATGCACTGGATTTTGGTCAATGATGTGACACCTACTTTTCTGTCTAACTGAATTTTCCCACTGAAAAAACAGCTCAACCTATATAAAAAGACACTATGTATATCGTATACCTTCCCTATATAAGAAAACCACTCTGGCTTCTTAGCTCATTTAAGTTATTAATCATTTTTCTGCTTTCTGAAGAGTCAAAACATCTCATGGGGTGACCGTCCAGCCTAAACTTCTATTTGTACATTTAGTTTACTATCACTTTCAATCAATTTAAATGTATCTACACTGTAAAAATCATAACTAGCAGTTGTTAAGCCAACAATCAAAATTACAGCTTACACACTAAAACCACATTTAACTAAAAAATGTCTCCCTGACTTTGACTTCATAAGGATTTTCATATCATTGTAACAAGAGGATGTGAGTTACAATCATGGCACCTCAGCGTGGTTCAGGCAACATAGATTTCCTTGTTTACACAACTAGATGTAAGTGTAACCCCTGGGAAAATGCACAGGAAACCCTGTGGCAGTTGCCATGGTGATCCATTCTTCAAAGTAACATTTTGTTGTAAAGTCAAACTTATAACAAACAGATTTGGTCAGTTTTAAAATGTATTTAAGTGGAGTTTATTTCTACTTAACATAATGAGTTATGAAATTTCAATGTACTTTAATGAGTTATTGGTTTGACAACTCAAATGTATGGTTTTGTCACTGTGAGCGAGGAGGGAGCACAACGTGGCACAGACTGTCCTTACTCAACACCGCCGGTGCATTAGAGCAGTGGTTCCCAAAGTGGGGGTCGGGGCCCTTTGGGGGGTCGCGAGACATTGATAGGGGGTCATGGAATGTGTCCCAAAATCGAAAACTATGAACAATTCATGAACATTTTATCCATTATTGTGAGAATAAAAGCAAAAATTGGGGTGAAAGATAATATAAAATTATGCAAACAGAAAATGTTTTATCTGTTTTTCACATTTCTTTGCTCAAGTTTGATGCCGTGAACTCAGCAAAGTGCACATTAGTCTGTAAATTTTCTATTGATCAGTTAAATTAAGTATCCTCAGGGAGGGTTTTGTTGGTTTTTGTCTGTTTTTGAATTGTCCCATTAGTGTTGTACCACAGCAGGGGGTCACCAGTCCCTAACGCTGCTATTTTGGGGGTCACAGGCGGAAAAGTTTGGGAACCCCTGAATTAGAGCAAGAATTTCATCGTTGGTCTAACTAGAAAATAATAAACGGGCGAACAAGAAAATCCAAGTTGACAGAACTTGTGTTCTACCTTGATCATTTGAGTTGTGTAAACAACTTGCATGATAAGTTGAAAAAAATTAAAAAGTGATTGCATCATGTTGCCTTGATAATTTGGGTGTTCACAGCCTTTTTTTTTTTTTTACAGTGTATTGCCCTGTTTGGTATAACTTCTAACGCGTTTGGTATTCACTGACAAAATTATGAAGCGCGGGCACCTATATTTCCATTAAAACATAAGAACGAATGTTGTCAGAGTATGTATATTATATGAAATATCATCTGGGGCGACCATCAAGAAAACACAATTTTGGGACTTTTATTTTGAAACCAGCTCAAAGACTCAGAGTATTTCATCAACCAGACACATCTGAGAAACACAATGAACACCTGGAGGGTTGTATTTGCAAATAATAAGAAGTTAATAATTTAACTACTGTAATGCAAAAGCCACTTTTATTTGCAAATCTTTAAGCCTGTCCTTCTTAAACTGTTTATTTAACCCTTTAAAGCCAGACTTATTATCTGATACATGAATTCAAAGACTTCTATCTCACCAACATGATAAATAGTTTCTTTAAAAACCTGTTAGAAATATTTTTAAAAACAGATTCTACCACCTTGAGGATTGTCATATCACTACAGTTGGCAGAAGTTTTATTTTGTCTCTTTTCAAAATCTCATGAAATCATCCATTCCTTCATTTTCAGATTTTCAAGAAGTTGCAGCATGAATAACATCAAAATAGTTACTCTTTAAAAAAAAGTATTTTCTGCATGAAATGAATGCATATGTACTAAAAAAAACTTTAATAAACAGTACGCAAAACTGCCCAGTGTGTCAAATATGACTACACTTTTTGGGGATTTTGTTAAAAGGGTAAATAAACATCTCTGTTCCACAAAATTGGAATTTTCTGACTATTTTTTGATGGCTCAGGCTTTTCAGGATTAATTTCTTATACTTGTTGAACTATCAGTAATAATAAAAAAACATTACTTTTGATACAAACTACAGTTGCCTTAAATGAAATCCATCAGAGTTGTGAGTGTATTTTACCATGACGCAGATCTTTGGTGTTACCCAGAAGCTCGCCGCAGCTTTTTTGCTCCGTGTAAATAATCACCAAAACCAAAGTGACTCAGCGCTGTCGTTCTGAAATGAATAAACTAGAACTAGAACTGAAGGCAACAACATACCCACATGAAATATTCACAAACTGAATGATCAAAAGATGTCCTTGAAATTTGGAATTCAGATTTCAGCCCAAAAAAAAAAAAAAAAAAACTCTCATCCCTAAAGTGGATAAACAAAACCAACACAGAAAGCAGAATTTGTGAGTAGCTGTGAACAGTCAGAGATGAATGTTCATGAAAAACCGACAGTCTGCTACAAGAGTCCTTAAACTTCTCAGATTAAAACAACTGCTTTCTCCGATAACAGCATGTTGATAACGATGAATAATAGTTTTCTGGTCCACTCTGTGAACAATAGTTCCGGCCGCTGTTTGACATTTGGCAGAAAGAGCAGCTTTTCAATATGGATTATTCATCAGCGGCTTGATCCTCCGCTCAAATGTCACCACAACAATGCCTCCGACTTGGCAGCGGCGTCTGTCTTTCTGCTGCTCTGCGGGTGGAGGAATCGGCAATAATTACAACATCTAATGTGGCCTTCACAAACATTTAGACTTCTGCTTTTCAAGTTATTATTCCCGATTATCCAGAGGTAACTCAAGAAATGCTAATCTTTGCCGAACACGCCACTGCAGCGCTGATGATTCTGGGATTAGAGAAAACTCAGCATTTTTCCAGAAAAATAAAAGCATCATACTATCATAGGATGTGTAAAGTGGAGTTGATGGATTAGAGTTCACTGTCAGTCATCAACATCAACAGAAAATCACCAATAATCATGTGACTGTCTGAGCTTTTCATGCAGGGTGAGCTGAGAAAATCTACATCGTTGATATCTTCCATATTGGGATATTAATATCTTGAATTGTCATATCTCGATGTCGATACGGTAACGATATACCTCTCAGCCCTACTTTGAAACGTTCCTGCCTGGGAGGTGGTAACTTCAGGAATTGGAGGATTTGGAGACGTTCAGCTGAACCCATAGACTGTATAATGAGTGGACGTAACGACGTTCGGCTCAAACTGAAGCCTCCAGCAGATGCCCCGCCCCCTGGTGTCTGGCTGCAGTATAGGTCATAAGCCCCGCCTCCCCATGTATTCCAGATATGAGCCGGGAAAACTTAAAAAAATTACGATACCTTGTAGAAACGTTTCTCTCATCCTTACACTAAGGTAGTATGACGATGTCATTTGGCTGCATGGTGTTCAGGTGTTTTTTTTCCTGAGAAGTTGGTTTCTCATTAGTTATTGGACGTTAAAAACCGCGATATAAGTTTCGTTTTACGATAGTTGACAGCTGCCGTTCGTGAGTAGTTTTTACCGGGGATATAAGAAACTTTGGGAAAGAGCCAGAAGGAGACTAAACCTTCTGCAGAAGAAGAAATAAATATTTTTATTTCTCTTTTTTACTTGGCTCCACCGAAAATTCTCTACTGCGCAGACTCTGGCTGCACAATGGCGGCTAGAGAAACGGAGTATTTTGGCTTCAAAAACGTAGAACGGTGACAGGCGGAAGCACGCTGTCCATTCTATATACAGTCAATGGTCACATCAGCAAAAAGTAACCAGAAAAAACTACTGGGTCATTTCCCAAACTTTTATTCCTACTTTGAGGGTTGTTCTAGGTTTTTTAAGCGGTAGTATTAAACTTTTTTTTTCTTTTTGTGCTTCGAAACTCTACTCAGAACCTTTTCAGACCCAGCTGTGCAAAATGTAAGTTTGTGCAATTTTTCAACAGGTCCATCTTCTCTTAGTGAGCAGCAGGATCGGTAAATGTTATGTAACTGTTAAACCATTTAAAACAATCCCAAGGCAGCACCTTCATAAAAAACAGACAGATACGATTATGTCACTCTGATCTGAACCTGCCTTACCAAAAAGAAGAATAGAAGCTTTCTTGAAATTTCCTGTTTTAATGTATGGAATGGGTAAACACAACACCGGGGCATGCACTTATTGGATCCAGCTGCGCCTGGACGGAGGATTCTAGACTCAGCTGGTCCCAATTCCCCGAGACACAGGAGTGAAACAAAAGACACTGTGTTTATCAGAGTGAAGTTCAACACTTCGTTACAACCTGAAAGAACATGTGGGGTTTTTTTTTTCAAAGACATATTTTTAGTCCAGTCAAACACAGAAGAACTGTAACTCTCATCTCCTTGAGTCTCTTTGTGCTGTGAGATATCTCTGTCTGCCAAATCACAGGAATAAATCATCATCATACTTGGGTTGTGCACAACCAAATGTTGCTCATAAATGATGTGACAGCTCCATTATCTAAGGATGATTCATCTGAGTTTGGTGTCAGGATGTTAGTTGCATTGACACTGTCTGTCTGCAGTAAAAACCTCTAATTTCCTGCAGACACTCAGCTCCTAATATGCGCTGTACTCAGGCCAGCTGACTTCCATTACCCACCACTGGTCTGGAGTAAAAACAGTCACAGTGTCAGTCCACACCTGTCAATGGTTAAAGACAGGGTCCACTGTGGCTGTGATGAGTGGAATAAAGTCAGCTCATAAAACACTACACAGAAATTAGCCTTGGGATCTCTTAACAAAATACACTTTGTTTAATTTGTCTTTCCAGCTCAGCTCTTTCATGGTTTCCATTAAGAGAGGTTTTGGCCTCAGTTGGAGAGAAAGTTTTTGGTTAGAATGGATGAGATCGTCAAATAGCGTTAAGGCAGACATCAAAATGTGGCGTCTGGAAAAAAGTGTCCCATCGCTCAGCATGACGGGGCTTTCATACTTTAGACAACCTGCAAGTAACTTTACATAACAATTACATAAGTACAAGACAAACTCTGCCAGCCATTGTCATTTCTTCTTTCTTAAACTTTTGTGCATTAAAGCATCTGTGAGTATAGTTTCCCAGAAACCATTGAAAGTTAATTTATATCAATAGGCTACACCTTTTCCAACTCAGGACCCACTTTTAAGTCTCAAAAATGTTTGAGACCGACCTAACCCAGAATGTAATAAAACCCAATATGTAATAAGTGGTTGCTAATGTCAAGAAAAATGCAATTTTAAAAAAGTAATAGAGCCCAAAATATAATAACTAGTCAATAATGTAACAGATTCTGAGCCCAAAACAAACAAAAAATTGCCTAAAAATGAAACAATTTGTTATAGTTTCAGCAAGAAGTTGTTACATTTTGACTTTTAATACATTATTTTGGTTGTGTTTTGGCACTTTTGTTACTTTTTTGACGAGTTATCACATTTTGTGTTTTATTACATATTGGGTTGATATTAAGTTTAAGTTGGGTCATGTTACCAATTGGCCACTAACTTTTCTCTTTGCCCAACAGCAGAACCTAGAGGCAGAAGGGCGTCACAAATGGAAATGTTTATTTATGAATTTCTGAACATTTTTTAATTTCCTAACCAGGTTCGTAACTGAGTTTTAAAATCAAAAACATTATTCTGTACATTTGTATTTTTCTTCCTTTATTTGTATCTTGTATATTTATATAGCTACATTCCACTAAAATCATAACATTTTGGAAGTAAATTGGTGGCCCACTTGCAATACCATCACGGCCCACCAGGGGCCGCTGCCCACAGGTTGGGAAACCCTCGACATTTTAATTGAAGAGGGGGCATTCTGCTTTCCCATGTTGTGAAAATGAATTTAAAGTGACAATTCTGAATGTCTGAACTAAACTTGTGCAAATTTTCAAACCTCTACATCTTTATATGTTGTAGAAATCCCTGAATCTGACTGTAAACTTATCAAAATGCTCAGGCCAATCAGAGGGAAGGGGGTTTGTGGAGAGGGGAGCCTTAAAGAGACAGCACTTAAAATGAAGATGGAGGCTGGAATAAGGGTTTTCTAAAACACCAGGGTAAGAAAATACGAATTATTATGAGCTGTAAATCATGTAAAGATACTTCGAGGGCATCAGCAAGACAGAAAAAAAAGAGTAAAAAAAGGATAATACATTTTTTTTAAGGTGAGACTTGACTTGGGGAAAAAGTGGCACTTAGATTAAAGTACACCTTGGTGTTTGAGGCCCGTCTCTCCAAAATCACAAGGATTAGTTGGGTTATTTCTACGCAATGACTTCATTGTATTTGGAAATCTTGTAGAGAAACATACTGTCTTGGAACAGCTCATTTGGCTTTAGCAATAGCTACACGCAAAACTGCAAGTAAGCGGCTAATTAATTAATTGCACCGTGAGAGTAAGGAAGTTACAGAACGTCATATGTCAGGGTTACCACCTTGAAAAGCCATATCAAACAAATTTGCATCCCTTTAAGCTTAAACATCAATAACATGGAGATTGGTGACACTGTGACTGAGAGATAATCAAGAAAAATATGGACATTTTATCACAAGAATACAGAATGAACAAACAGCTGTTGAATCATCAAAGACAATAAACAAAGAGAAAGGAAAAGTTGGTTGAAGATCTTGAACAGAGGAAATGTGTGTGGTGTTTCTGAACACACAGTAAAAGACCTCAAAAATGGAATAAACAATAAGAAAGCTGCTTTGGGGAACAAGCACCACAGCAAAGCCCAAAACAACTTGATGAATAACTCTACAAGCAGTTGTTTTATGGACTCCAACTTTTCACCACACAAATCTTGGAAGGACCCAATTGCATGAAAGCAAAAGAGCCAAACAAACTTATAAAACTGACATTAGCAAACTTTGCCAGTTGGAGACTTTGATTGCCTTCCTTACCTCAAAATTAACTGAAAATGTCTTGTCTCTTAAATCTAAATTTACTGTATGGCACCACATCGTCACACTTTTTCAAAGAATTAATTTGATCTCCAATGATCCGTTATCTTTGCAAATTCTTAGTACTGGACAGTTACGCGTAAGCACGATGTCCACCACCTTTAAACTGCCAGCGTCTGTAATGTAAAGTCTATCTATCATTAAATTTAATGTTCTTTTGGGGCTTTCGTATACCAATAATTGACTTTTTTGAAGGTCTGTTCTCATTCATAATGGCCTTTGAGAAAATCTCGTGCTGTATTTAGAACGGAGCGTTTTGATCAGTTTACAGACAGTTGGGGATTTTTACAACATTATGACTTTATATTCATATTTAAAGGCACAAAAACTGAGCTTCATCCAACTTTTACCAAACAGTATTGGCTGCTAGACAATAAAATTTTTTTTTTTTTTTTTTTTTTTTTTTTTTTTTTTTTTTTTTTTTTTTTTTTTTTTTTTTTTTTTTTTTTTTTTTTTTTAGACAATAAAATTAAACTGGGGGCTCGTATTATCATTTACGTCAAGTTTTTAACTTTTTAGCGGGAGATACAGTTGTGCCTAAAAGTTTACACCCCCCAGCAGAATTTCTGATTTTTTGGCCTTTTATCAGAAAAAATGAATGATAACACAAAATCTTTTCTATCACTCATGGTTAGTGGTTGGGTGAAGACGTTTATAAAAAAGTTAATAGTTTACTCTTTTTTAAATCATAATGACAACGGAAACTTCAAAAATGACCCTGTTAAGAAGTTTACACAACTCTGGTGGTTTTGTCCTGATAAATGCACAAAAGAGAACACAAATGTGTTTGAATGTCTACTAAAGTTAACCATCCTCACTTGTGATCTATTTTCTTGTAATCAGTGTGTGTATAAAAAAATGAACAGGGTCATTTCTGAAGTAGAAAAGATAGAAAAGTTTTTGTGTTATCATTCATATTTTCTGAGAAAAGGAAAAAAAATTTAGGCACAACTGTATTTGAAAATCTGCACACGTGTAGTCTGAACATCCAGCATTGTGACTTTATATTCATATTTAAAGGCACAAAAACTGAACTTCATCCAACTTTTACCCAACAGTTTTGTCTACACGATAGTAAAATTGAAATAGGGGTTCATGTGTGAAGTTTCCAACTTTTTAGAGGGAATAAAATACACTTTGACTGCTTTTTCCATCTAGTAAGTATTCTGCTTGACTTGAGCTTATGCTCTGAGCAGACGTTCAGAAATATGGATTAATTGAGGGCAGACTAAAGTTGTAGAGGTAAATTAAGGCCATTTTGTGGCGCCATGGGATGTTTTCTATGGGAAACAATCTAAAATTATTTAGTTTTAATGAACACAAATGGTTTTTTAGGGGTTTAATGAAGGCCAGAAGAGAGACTTTATTCATTGAGCTCCGGAGCCGAGGCTCAGCAGATTGTTTCCTTTGGACAGAGTCAGACCAGCTGTTTCCTTCTGTTTAAGTTCTCAGCTAAGCTAAGCTAACCAGCTGCTGGCTGCCGCTTCTCGTTTACAAAACTGGTCTCAATCTTCTTATATAACACAAGGCAGACCTTTGAAGGCGTTCGGGAACACCAGGAAGTCCCAGAGCTCACTTCCACAGACTGTAGTAATGATCGTTACAGACGCCATGAAACTTTACACCCAGACCGCCAGATCATCCTCCTCCTCCACGGGCCAAGAGGACATTACCCGTCTTGTCTGGTGGTAACAAAAACCCACATCCGACATCGCTCCGACAGGTACATGGGAAGTGCTCTTTCAAGGTGCTGAGTTCTCTTCCTTCCTGGCCCTGAGAGGAAGAGCGGTGAGGTGGAGGGGGGGGGCTCTGTGAGAGGAAGGAGGGATCCAGTTGCAAGCAGCTGAATCGGTGCTCTGTTGGGTCTCCCCTGGACACTGTCATAGCGTGTTTGCTGAGGGCAGGTCAATGAGGACTTTCTTCAGCCGAGGAATTTCACAGCACACGACAGCGCACACACACACACACACACACACCAGAGCATTTCTACAAACCTGACCCGCACCCCGGTGAGACGGAAGCGGATGCTGGTGAAGCTGATGGTGAAGAGTCCATCAGTTTCAGTCTACCAGTAGTTTGATGCAGCTCCATCGTGTAAACCTGGGTTGTTATTCCTTTAACACCATTATTGACACTACTACCACTAATCACAGATGGTTAGCAGGAAACTGTGGCGCAAAAATGACCAAAAGGTGCCCTTAATTTTTTGCCAACACCCCTTACTCTAAAGCAGGGGTGTCCAAACTTTTTCCAAAAGGGCCGTATCGCTTACTGTGAGAATGACCGAGGGCCGGACGGTTCTTACATACATGTTTATTAACAGTGAAAATAACAAATGAGCGCTCAAGTTGAAAACTGTTTTGTTTTAGTAGTTTCTGTAAAAAACAAAAAAACAACCAAACAAAAAACTGTCTCCAAGGTTAGTCAAAAATGCTCGTGTTATTATCACAGACGTATGAGGTAAAACCTAACCTGGGAAAAATATGTCATTTTTTATGGCAGGATCAGGATCTGAAATTTATCACTTTTGTTTATGTGACAGTGATAAGAGCATTTTCAAATATTCCAAATATTTCTGAACCGTTTTATGCATCAACTTTTGTCTTTTCTGCACCATTTCATAACTAAAATTCAGTCTTTTGTCCTTTCATATGTTTTTTTTAAGTGGCCTATGCACAGTCCAAATTTTTGTAAGATGTCACCAGATATATTAAGGTTTTTTCAAGCATCTGATGGAAACTGTAAATGTGCACAACTATAACATGCTTAATCTAAGTTACAAAATTAATACATAACAAAATGACAGCTGGAGGCCGCATGAAAATGGACGGCAGGCCACAATTGGCCCCTGGGCCTTAGTTTGGACATCCTTGCTCTAAAGTTAATATCTATTACCACTTTTGCAGACTTTAGGTCTTTGGTTTCCAGCTACTGTGACTCAAGTTGAAACTATTTTAATGTGTTTTTGTGTTGCGAATGATTGACCATTCAAACGCCAAAGTCGCAAATGCAACAAGCAACATCGCTGAATTTAACAAGCCATAGCTGCAAATGTGGTGCTTCATGTAGTTAGTACTTTACACCAGGAGATGGCGGACATCTATAACTTAAATCTGAGCAATATTCGTAGGTGTGTTTCTATTCAAAGTTTTGGACTTTAAAGCGCTCAAGACCGCACCCCGGTCTAGGAAACTAGATGCACTAGTATTTCATCGACCATTCACATCTGAGGAGTCGGCTGAAGTTGTATTTTGACCCTTTTCAAAATCTCATGAAATCATGCGCTCACATATTTTCAGGAAAATCATTGCTTGATTTCCAAGAAGTTGCAGAAAGAATAACATTGAAATAGTTACTTTAAAAAGTGTTTTCTGCTTGAAATAAATACATATTTACAACAACAAAAAAAATTGATAAAATATATAAAACAGTACGCAAGATTGCCCAGGATGTCAAATGTGAGTACACGCCTCACATTTCTGCAGATTTTTAAGCATTTTAAGAAACAAACTGCAGTAACACTAACAAGTCACGTGACATTTGGACGTTTAGGGATGAAGTCTCTTAGGGGTGTTCTCACTTTTGTTGCGAGGGGTTTAGCTGTAAATGGCTATATTTTGAGTCATTTTGAGGGAAAAATAAATTTACACAGTTATAAAAGCTGCAGACAGACTTCTTTTCATTGTGTCTAAGTGTCATTTTGTCAGTGTTGTCCCATGAAAAGATATACTTCAATATCTGCAGAAATGTGAGGGGGTGTACTCACTTATGTGTATCACACTGTATATCATGAATAAAATGATAAAGCAATATTTTTTGTGGATTTTGTCAAAAGGGTTAATAAACATCTCAGTTCCAAAATACTGAAATTTTGTGACTATTTTTTGGTATGTCAGGCTTTATAGGGTTAAACATGTATTGGAGCTAGCAGTGGCTTTTAAATAAGTACATTGACTCATTTAATTCTTTTTTTTTTTTTTTTTTGCTTTTTGGATGAATTAAGTTGAACAGTTTTTTTCAGATTTCAGAATTGTGAATGTTCTTTGAAATCTCTATAGACCCTTTGTTTTTGTCTGTCATGGGTTTGAAAATTGACTTATATGGTCTTAGCTCACAGTGTGGTCTCGAGCACAACAGTGGAAACCATTGAGACTTACATAAATTGAGACTATTTCACTAAAAAGTTTTTAAAAAAGTCAGTGCAGCCTTGAGAAAAAGGAGTAAGTATTTACCATCTTTGTCATTATAGAGTTTTCATACCCTGAGCTGAATGAACCGTCTCTGCTCCAAACGTGTTTCCCTCGATGTCAGCTGAGGGCGACAGAGGGAGGTGTTCCCCCTTTTCCCGGTTCTCAAGATTTCCACTTCAAACTTTCATTTTGGGAAGTCGGCACACACACATTCACACACACACTCTCACACACACTCACTCTACAGCGGTCTTCATCTCGTCCTGCTGCGACTGTTCCCGGGAAAAGCTGCACTGGAACCTGACTTCACGTGCGTTTTATTCCTGCGAACGCGCGCGAGGAGGAAGGAGTAACGAGGAGTGAAGGCACAGGTGGACCTCACCGGAGCTTCTTTTTTTTTCTTTTTTTCCCTCCTCATTATTTACAATTTAATGTCAACGACAGGAGTGACAGGAGAATGACAGAAAAGAGAGTTGTCACAGCCTGTTGAGGAGTTTCTATTTTTTTATTTTTTACTTCATTTACCGCGTTTTAATTCCTCAAAGAAAACACCTGGAATGGAAAAACTTTATCTGGCTCGTCTGGACTGTAGTAAAAACTCCCAAGGAAGAATGAAGTAACCGCTATGGAGCCGGAAAATGCCCTGAACTCCAAACTGAAAACAACTGGAGTCGGGGGGTAAGTATTTGAACTTATAAATCAAGTTTTACTCGCTTTTTAAACCTTTTTTTGTGGCGGGAATTGAGTTAGTGAACGTCACCTGTGTCTAAATTAGTGCGTCACATCTCACATTGACATATATTCAACTCATTACACTGATAAAACATTGAACCTAATCTTCAACACCGGTTGTTTTATGCATGAATTTAAATTTCTGATAGATAAAAGTGGCATTCAAAGTTTGTGACTGCCCATCAAGCTGTTACACACGTGCACAGGTGTTTTTATCTTCCAGGTAACAGGCTTTTCTGTGCTTTTGACAGTTCAGTTACTGCTGAAAGACTTTTCCTGCACTGAGTCTTTGTATGAGAATGAGCTGCCAAATGATCTGGTAGTGATTTGAAGGAGATGTATGAGAGGAGGAGACAGTCCTCTTCCTCCTCCCCCCTTTTCCTCTCCTCCCTGCTGTGCATCTCACTCAGCTGGTTGGCCTGCTGTCCCAAAGGGAGGGGATAGAAAAGTCAAAATGTTGCATCATATAATCCTGCTGGACAAATGAGTGAGTCTGCACACACACCCCTTTTTTTTTTTTTTTTTTTTTTTTTTTTTTTTTTTTTTTTTTTTTTTTTTTTTTTTTTTTTTTTTTT